>LSSL01002164.1:0-40147 GCA_001953115.1 Smittium mucronatum
AAAATGGCCGAAAAAATATTGCAAGAACGGCGAAATTTTTCAAACTGGAAAATCATTGGACGATAGAAAAAGTCTAAATAACCGAACTATAATTCACAAATGGGCCCTAAATCGATGAATGAAAAATTGTGGAAGTTGTATAAATCTTCAAGCAATGTTCCAAAAGCAGCGAATAGGCATCCAGGAGATCGGAAAAAATCGAATAGGTCAAATTTGGACCGTTCAACGCCTTGCTAACGCCAAAATCATCTACGGTAAATATAGTTTTTTTTGCCCTTTTTGCAGAAAAAACACACCAGAAAAAATCGAGGACTTATTTTTAGTGTGTAAAAAATGGGATAACATCCGCAGAAATACGATTGAGCAGTTTTTTCCTTAAAAAAATAATTTTAGAGAAAGTGTTAGCGTTTCTTCTCCCAATACAGCTCAGTTAGAGCAGGTCGGAAAACTACTTGGAGAGGGGGGGGGGTCTAAAAAATCTTTCTTTCAGCTCTACGCTGACGACGCCAACCAAATAATTGAACTGGGAGCAGCGAAATTTTTGGATGGCATTCGTGTTGCCCGTCTATTGATACTGGAAAGTATTAATAGATCACCAGCCCCCTTGAAACAATGCCCAATGGGTATGGAGCTGCTAGAGCGGTGGAGCGGAGTTGGGTAGGGATTTTTTTTCGAAAATTTTCAACTTTTTTTTAAATTTTTTTAATAGTATTTTTGTTCATTTTTATTAAGTTTAAAAATAAATTGTGCGTAAAAAAAATAATTTTTTTTTTTATCGCAATATACTCTTTTCCCATAAGTTTTAGATGTTTAGATCAACTTAAGAGTCTCCTGTTTCGAATTTTCGTAAACTTGAACTTATATAGCATATAAATAACTTTTTAAAAAATACCAAAAAATGTGAATTAGTCAAATTTGAATTACGGGACATTAAACAGCTTTTTAAAGATGATCCCAAACTTGGTAAAAATGATAATAAAGCATTGAAAACAACAAAAACATATTTTTCTCGAAATTTCGGATTGGAACGATATGGGAATGGGGATTAATAATTCCGTAATCCACGCATTAGTAACGATAATAGATCTAGTCTTTAAATCTCTTTTAGCCAAATTCGTTCGATTAGAGTTTAAATTCGATAAAATCAATTCTGATAATATATCCAATCAAATTTACGTTCTGCACTTTTTAAAAACTTTGCCCAAAAAGAAATAGCCTCAGGTAATAAATCTGACGCATTTTTGTATCAATTTTTTTAAATGATCAAAAGAATATCCCTAAAGTGTAGAATATCCTGTCGCGGTTTAAGATCTCAAGTATATATAGAAAGATACTTATTAAAATCTCACTTATGATTCTCTACTTTAGGTAAGGAGTAGTGACAGCAACTCATCGATTTGGCGGCAATGAGATATGATCAGAGCGAATCTAGAACATGTGACTTATTTGTATCTGCCATTCTGGTGCAATACCTGCACAAATATTTTATTTTCTGTCAGCAAAGCGTTGCTCCAGCGTTTAGCAGCCTATTGTAGGAATGCATTTACAAAAACATCTACGTTTTATGAATTGATTCTACATTTTATTAATCCCGTTATGGAATAAGCACTAAAGAGGAGTTCAATAATCGTAGCTAATTTATGTTATGAAGTCGAGCTAACTCCATAACACTATATCTTCTCAGTCATACAGCATACCTGAAACAATGCTGGATGGGATATATCAGATGGTAGACTTGGCTCCAATTCCCCTTACGCTTGCAGCCGGCTGACCGGCAGAGGACTTTATTTGATCTGACGTTACCAACCTTTTCTTTGACTTGGATGTTTTATTTTACAACTGATTTCTCAGAATATTTTCTACTGATATTTTCCACCAACCAAATCCCGTGAAAAAAATAGTAAGAGAGCTAAATTCAAGTAATTTACATCTTTCGATATATCTCAATTTTTGCTATTTTCATCAAATGCCTAAAACTAAAGACTATTCTAGGCAGTTTGTATAGAGGATTGTCGCATTCCACCAATAGTTATCACTCGGTTTACATCCTTTCCGCTATCAACACTTTGCCGTTTTTGTTACGCAAGCATTTATTTTCTAGCTAATTATTAGTTAATTATTTCCAAACTCATACTAAATCCATGTATAAATAGAGATTCTATAAGACTATTTTAGGGTCAATAGTATAAAAATGGCATTTTTTTAATCCAATATTATCAATAGTAAAAAAATATTAGCGCATCATTCAATAAACCAACAAATTATGCCAATTTAAATACTTTACAGCATACAAATAGAGGTTTTTTTTTTTTTTTTTACGCAGAATTTATATACAAATAGAGGTGAGTAAAAAACTTAGATCCGGAAAGGGCTAAGTGAATTACTCCTATAAGTAATATGGATAGTTAATTAGCCAATAATAAAAATGAATCATAAATATATGTTCCAATGAGTGCTTTTATGAGCATTTTTATTGGTTATAATCCATTAATTTAAAGTGAATTTATTTACTTTTGGGGATTTGATTATTCTTCCAATAGGCTGATATATTATCAATGTGAAAAATTGTTTTCTCTTTCAGGTGTGGTGGTTTATAAAAGGCATTCGTTCTTCAATAAAAATTCCCTATTAAAAATTCGTGCTCATAGTTGGGTTAATTTATTATTCGACGAATAGAAAAGTGACATCTCCCGAAGAGAATTCACCATTACTTGAACCTGTAGAGGGTTGGATAGGAAGTTAGTGGAGATTTAGCAGCAAGGCATCTGGTCTCAAAAAGAGTATTGCGCATGCAGTTATTAAAACCCATTGGTCTTTGTGTTTGGGTATATTTGACAATCAATGTCTGAAAAATTGGTGGGAAAGATAAGCAAAGCTCATAAACGTGTAATTGCGATAAACAATGGCTTATAATTCAATTGGCATGACACTTTAAATATTCTATTTTAATTTGGTTATCAACCTGAAACATATGCCTATTTCATGATTAGTAAGTTACGTTCTGGGTCGTGAATTTCTGATGAAAACGCGTGAACCTCAATATATGCAGCCAATGGTGCTCTTTTAAAAATGACGATTATCTTTAATCATAATATACCAATTATATCAAATAAATTCTTGGTTGATTACTGGTTATATATCACAATTGGATAAATTAATATTGAAAAATGTGCCTACAATTCTAACACCAATTGAAGCATTTGTTTTCTTTTGCATAAGAGTTTTTTAACAGTTCGAATATACTAATCCCACTTCTTTCTGCAAAGTCCTCAAAACCAAATTTATTCTTATCCCCATATTTCCATTGAGATATTAATGTAAGTTTAACACTTAAAAGGATCTTATAAACTTTTTTTTTTACTGAAAGTCGGAATTTCGGATCCCCATTCTCAGTTACTATTATAAATGTTTTTGATTGTGATCGATCGTTCCATCTTGGGTGCTATCACCTCTAGGGTTAAAGAAGCCACATAATATGTCGAAGCAAGCCCCGAGTATAGTGACTTTTCGTCACATTTATGCTCTCGTTCTTGCATCTTCTATGTCCTAGGATATGTTTTCTCATTGTTAAAACCTAGAGGTGATAGATTTGCTATATTAATTATGCTTGATGATCTGTTCAAGCTTATTGTGATAAAAGTGGGGTGCCTTCATTATTAAAGCTGATGTGATTCCAGAAAGTTTAGATTATTTCCGCAATATCCATTCGAGAATTTCAATTTTCAAAAGTTTTCTAAATTACCCGACTAAAGTGCATCAATTTCAATTTATAGCAACTCGACTAGACCCAGTGATAAAAAAAATCTAATAAAAATGTCTGCCGAAATCAACAAATCTCTGGATGAAATCATCAAGGACGAATCAAAGAAAAAGAGATCCAGTGGCCCTAACAGAAGAAGAAATGATAACAGAAGTTCCGGTAATGGAAACAGTCCCTACTCTAGAAACCGCTCAAGGAATGCACCTTATGGAAATATGGCTTATCCAAATATGATGATGCCTAATCAAGCAATGATGATGCAGCCCATGGTCTCTGGAATTGGTTCTGATCAAAAGGGGAAGATTCTCATTAGCAACCTCGATTACAAAGTTACTGAAGCCGATCTCAAAGTATTCACTCACATTTCGATTACATCCTCATCATCTAATGGCAATTTGAATTTTGTAGGAACTATTCCAGCAAATTGGAAGCGTGCGTAAGGCTACCTTAAACTTTGACTCCCGTGGAAAGTCCAAAGGAAATGGCGAAGTCTGGTTTAACAAACTTAGCGATTCATATAGAGCTGTTGAGAAGTACAACGGCGTTACTTTGGATGGTACATCTTATTTTCTTATCCATTCCATATGATATTCAAACTGTATACCTCTCTGTAATGTATAGGTCGTCCTATGAAGATCGAAGTAGTTGTTTCTAGCGCTGCTCCTGTACAAATGCAAATACCTGTTCCTGTGCCAATGCCCATGATGATGTCAAATATGAATAATCGGTATTTATCTCCCTATCTCTAATTCCTCCCTTTGTCTATAAGATTCAATGCTCATATTTATTAATAGCGGAAACCGTAGTAACCGAGGTGGAAACAGACGCAGGGGTAGAGGCGGCCGCCAGGGGAACTCTGAAAAGCGCACCCCGGCCTCCAAAGAAGAACTTGATGCTGAAATGGATAGCTATATGCAAATTGATGACAATGCACCATCATCCGCCGGAGCCACTGCCTAAATACTTTGCTCGTATGCTATACTATCCCTCAAGCTTTATATTCTTAAAATCGTTTTCTGCTCTGAAATACACAGGTCCATTATTTTATTTCTATTCAATCGTATACATTTTTATTCCAATCTCAAGTTGGCCTCTCACCTAGGAGAGCTTTTTATCCTTACATATTTTCTTGAAATGTATAAATTAAATAAAACTATCTTTTCAATCAATACAAATATCTAAAATATTTTTTTTATTCTTGAGATTTTTCTTTTTTAAGAACGCACCTTGTGAAAATAACCAGCTTTTTTCTGTACCAAATCTTTCAATGCAGAGGCTAAAAGGTACTATTTAACAATTGTTTAGTAAAAACTGATCCCGTATGACTATCTATTATTACAATGGCTTAGTACATAATCCGGAATAAAATGGCGTAAAGTTCTTGAGTTAAATTGTATATTTAGGATCATTTATGTAAGTTTTATTGGGGTTGACCAGATTTGTTCTGAGTAGGATGATTTTTGGCGCATATAAATAATGTAAATTTTCAGAAAATGATCTGGCGCTTACCTATTCGGGTCAACAACCAAAAAAACCATTATTTAATCATTATTTTTTTATGTTGATAGAGTGTGGGCTAACATCTATATATACTCAGCTCCCTCACATATGTTGATTCAAATATAGTTGAATCTTTTATATTTATATTTGATACTTTTTTACATTTAGGATTAAAAATAGGTATTTTGGCAGGTTTTATAAGGTCAAAAAATAATTTTGTCAGTGTTCAATTGTCGTTGGGTAAGCATTCTTCAGACACACACCCCCCCTTTTTTTGTTGTTGCTATTAAAGGAGATGTAGTTATTATAATTTTGCTGAATAATAAATAATACATGACATTTACCCGAACACTTTTAACTATTAAAATAATTTATAGAAAGATTCTTTAAATAAACAAATAAAAAGTTCTCGAGTCAATACCCCTCTTATAAATATGAAGCAATCGCATTGTGTGAAGAACGTGGGTATGCAGTTAGTATGTCGACATTTTCCATTTATTGTGTATTTCATATATAACGAAAAATCTTTTGATACAACTCGTCTTAAATGACAGGACTAATCATAAAATAGATAGTGTATATATATAACAGAATATTTTTTTATTTTGAGAGCGAGAGGTTACATTGGTATTAATAATTTTTTCTAGTTTATTAAAATTTAGATGCTTTTTTTTTATCTCGACTGGAATCATCTCGTTCTCCAAATATAATTTAACAAAATCCAATATTTTTTTAATGAATTCGATTTATAAACTAAAATATTGAGGTTTTGTTTTGAACAATTTAAATTTTTTTAACAAGGATGAAATTCACATAAATTCATAGTAGAGTCTATGAAAGTGGGTGGTATATAATTCGAAATATATTTATTTACTGTAAAGCATGAATAAAAAATAAATGTTACCAGCATAATCTAATCACATGAAATTAATAAAGATCAAAAATATTTGTTTTTTTTTCTTTTATTAAAATTATTGGATTTATATACACATTGAGGGTTCAAAAATAGGTTAGAAGTATTCATATACAAAATATCTTGGCCATATACAAAATTGCTTGGCTATATACAAAATTCATACTCATATACAATTTTCGCGTTTTATCCAATAAAGTGTCTCAATAATTGCTAAATCATATACAAATAAGTTAACGCTTTACTATTGGGTTATTATGTTTTTTAAAAATTTAAAAAAAAAAATTAATAAATTTTGGTAAATTCCAAAGTCTTCTTAAAATTATGAAAGATAACTTTATATTAAATAAATTGAATCTAAAAGCTATTTTTGAAAGTATAAATTAATATTAAGATAAATTTGAAAGTGGTAGATATTTTAGGATTTTTATAATCAAGGGAAATCCTAAGTATGTGGATCATAAGGACCAGAATAATTTTGAAAAGCTGTACTCGGACTTTATATTTTTGCAGAAATAAATCAAAAACCGGATGCACTGCAGTTGCGAGATGTGACGAGTTTAAAAAAAAATTTCGATATATTATTTTGCTAACGAACACTCAGAATATTGTTGTAGAATGGAGGTCCCAGTAAATGAGAAAGGTATTATTTTGGAATTTTATCAAAATGGCTCTACCAGACCAACGGATATTAATAAAAATTTGAAGCTAGAAATCATCGAAATATCTCCAAAGAGAATATATAACATAAATCCTAACCGCCGAAAGGTTAAAAATAAAAATTACAACAGTAATATAACAAAAGAAGAGCTTTAATTTTTTCTAAAAACGCAAAATAAAGAAGTAAATAAGCAACTTATTGGATGCTAGTATATTAAAAATGGTAATTTTAACCTTTTTAAAAGCTTATATTTATATCATATTTAAAATTGCTTTTTTTTGCTAGATGGTATTATAATTCTCATAACTACAAATTCTCCCATAAAAATTGAGAGCAACTATGACGATTTTCACACGGATGCAACCTATAAGTTGTTCGATATAGGATATTCTGTCATGATAGTTGGAATTGCAGATATAAATAGAACATTCCAACTTTCGGAATATCAATAGTATAAAAAGAAGATACAAATGGATATCTATGGTCTCTAAATGAAATAAAAAGATTAGCAAATCCAATTTAATTATAGTTTAAATCAAATTACTTTTTCTCAGACTCTGCCCCGCAGATAACAAAATATGTTTTGAAATTCAAACCAGAAAGTGTGAGAGTTAACTGCTGGTCACACGTTTTCAGAAATATTCAAAAACTTGTGAGGTCCGCCCCCGAAGACTTCAAGAAGTTTTTACACGATATTAACATTTTGCAATTGTCAAATTTCAAAAAAAAATGAATATCTATACTTCTTACTTAAAATCAAATGGTCGGAGTTCACATAAATGGATGTTATATCAAGCAAATTTGAGGGAAATTTTATCAAAAAAAACTCTGAATGGTACGAGGGTGTGCATATTTTAGGCTCTAGTACTAATAATCCCCTTGAAAGATTTAATCAAAATATAAAAAGTGCATATTTGAATTGGAAAACCTTGAATATGAAATTTTTTATAACTAAAAGCATGGATATAATCGAGGATGTTAGCTCAAATATTAAAATAAATTTTGAAAAGCCAATGTATGACAAACATACATTCACATTACCAAATATTATGTATTATTTTTATGAAATTCGGCGTGATAATAGTACATTAATAACGACTTTATCTGATTATGAGCTAAACAGAAATTTTATTCAGGCCTACTCTGAGAAAGAATTGAATTTAACATATAAATCCTGGAGAGAATTCTTTAGCCTTCAAAAGGTTATATCAATAATAAATTCAAAATAAAATTTATCGAATTGGAGAGATGTTTTGTGAAAATGTTCTTCTTTTCCCAAGCTGAGAAAATGCAGTCATGTATTTCATTACTTAGATAAAATTAATAAAATAAATTTGATAAACATAACATTGATAAGTAAATTTCCACGCAGAGGAAAACCAAAAAATATACTTAAGAGTAGATATTTATTTAAATAAAATATCGGTGCATTTACTACATTTAATTTAAATTAAGAAATACAAAAACATCTAAGAATAAAATAACAAAAATCGAAAAAATTAGTCCAAATAGTTTATTTTATATCTATATTTTTTAAAAATCAAATCATAAAATAGAAGTGTTAGTAATGGTTAGGAAATTTTTTATACGACTACATATGCACGTTTGGCTCAAGTATACAATCAAATATTTATATTAGTTCAGTGAAAATATCGCTATATAACTAATACAATTATATATCTAAAATAGTAAGAAAAATGAAGCCCATAATTTAATAATTGTTTGCAAAAAATATCAAAAATAATATTTAATAGTGTTTAAATTTATAAAGTCATATTTATTTGAAATTTATTTACCTTTATCACTTGATCTTTATCGTACTGAAACTCGCTTTTTAAAATGTTGATTTCATGATTTGTAGCTTGATGATTGAGAAATAACTAAGTTTAGATTTATTTTATAAGAAACTTGCGTCTTTTTGAATGTTTTTAGATTTTAAAATACTCTTCTCCTGAATAATTGATGTGAAACCCAATTTTTTATTAAAAGTCGATGAATTTAAAGAACAAGTTTAGTTTTTCAAATTTTGTTTTATTTCCCGCAAAAGTCTAGGCGTGGTTTTGAAAAAAAAAATAATCCCTTTTCCATTTTTTGTATAAATTGAATAATAAATCAATAAGAATGCGTTAATTTATTTGTATATGGTTTAGCAATCATTGAAAAAACTGATTGGATAAAAAGAAAAATTTTTATATGAGCGCGAATTTTGTATACAGCCAAGAAATTTTGTATATGGTCTAGATATTTTGTATATGTATATTTCTAATCTCATTTTTTTTTTAAAATATCACTAATGTAACCGAATGATAATTTTTTTTCATATGTACTTAGTTCAATGCTTTGTAGGAATAGTCAGATGGAGTTGGTATCTGCGATTCAAAAAGGTATATACACTATCTGTGGGAGCTAGTGGCTTTTATTATAGCCAAAGTTTTATCTTATCGACATAGAAAAATATTATTGTATATTATTAGCAGTAAATGATACATTCTAAAAGAAGAAAAATATATTCTTTCCAAAAAAAAAATATATTAAATTTATATTTGTGAAATTTGAGCGTTATAAAATCAATAAAAAGGAGGAGGTACTTTTGTTAAGTGGTAGTCCATTTATTAAAATCTCGAAATACGTTTTGATATACAGATGTACCATAGTATATAATAATGACATTTTAACATTGGTTTTAACATTGGTTTTAACATATTTTATACCCCGAAAATAGAAAATTATCAAAAAATAAAAATAGCTATGTTTGACAGCTATAAGAATCAAAACGATTGAGTAAAATATGAAATTTCTCAAAATAAAAACTATGATCACTCAAATGATTGAGATTTATAGTGGATTTTTCGGTAATAAAAGGTGTAAGCTGCATCATCTTTTTTTTAAAAGAAAGATATTCTCTGTTTTACATATTCTGATTCATATTCTTTATTTTCGAATAATTCATTCGAGTGTAAAATAGTTTAATTTTGCACTATTTCAAATAAAATAAACCTCTTTTTTATCCCAGATTTCAAGATTAGTCTTATAATTCTAGACCAAAAAAATAAAATCCATTTTTTTTTTATCGGCGGACTCGGAAACCATTTTATATTACATAAATTATTTAGATGGCCGAAAAATTAAGCAGATTAGCCTCAAAAAAAACATCGATACAATTTTAATTTTCCATCATAAATTCTTACAAAAAAAAATGTGAAATTTAAATCTAAATAAATTTAATTCTTTAGGTCCCTCTTAAAAATAGTTTAAAATTTTATACTTTTTATATATAAATCAAACATATATATAACTATATATGTGTTGTATTTTTAAATTTTAAAATAAATTTTACTAAATATTCATGCACATTCAAAATAATAATGGTAATAATAATTAAAAGAAAATAAATTATCCGATGCTATCCAAAAAAGCACAAGGTATTTGATTATTATATATATATAAACAGATTAGTAGTTAATACCCATAATTATAATTAAAAATCATAAATATTTGGCTTTAAACAGAGCTAGGATCGAGGTTATATATTTCTTCGCTCCCAGTTTTTTTATTTGAAACTGATTTTTCATTAATACAAAAAAAGGCGATATTATTTTAAATATATAAAAATAACTTAAAATAAAAGCTATAAATATAGATTAACAATAAATATATTTATAAAGAGTCACATATTCGAAAAGTTTTTCCAATCATTGTTTTTCATATAATATATTATAAAACTCAAAAAGAATGAAAACGTCAAAATCATTTAAGGCTTATTGATTTAGATCTAAAATCTATTAAAATAATACAAGATTTTATACTAAAGTTTACTGCTTTTATTTTTAGTTTTACGAATTAAAAATACTGTTTTTAAATTTATTTATTTTTCACAGTTATTTTCAAATACTTTATTTTTTTTTCAATACTGCAATAAATCATTTAATTGCTGTTTATTTTAGAAAAATAAATGTATAGACGTAAATATTAATATTTTATTATTCATTGGGTTTGGTAACTTTCAGCAAAAATCATGTAAAGAGCAAAATATTTTATCTTGATTTAAATATAAACTAAAAAAAATATTGCAAAAAAAAAAAAAAGAAATCGTCTAATATTATTTCCTATATTAATTATATATGAAGATATTCTTTAAAGTTATCCACTTATATTTTGATAATAAAATCAATTTTTAAAATGAAAATCACGTATTGGTCTGCTAGATGCGACTTTAGAGAATGATAGAAATTATTAAATGAAGTGATTATATATAGCTAAGAGACATTAGTAAAATTTAAAGATTGAGTTGTCTTATGTGAATATAAATTAGGTAACAGAGGCTAAATAATATTATTGCGGAATATAATTCCACTAATTTTGGGATTTTCAAGTAATATTTTATATATTACAAGATATGGAAAGTAATGTGTATTTTTAATTTTTAAATTTATTCAACACTAAAATTTACATCAAAATTTTCTCAACTTATTAATACCTTTTCATATCAAGATAGTTATTACTTGGATATACCAACCCATTCGGAGAGAATTATCACTACCGTCTTGAACTATGGGTTATGAATAACACCAATGAACATTCTTTATATAGAGCTATTTGGAGGATAAATTGTTTAAATTTCCTTGTTTAGAAAAAGGATCTTATATTGGAAGGTTTATTATGTTTTAAATTATGTTACTCATAATTATAACATATTTAATGTACCTTTTTGATTATAGCTCCAAAATTTCGGAGCTTTACTTCTATAGAATTTAAACTTAATTAAAATTTACCTGTTTATGTTGGTTTGATGCTGCATGGTGGAGCGGAATCTCTTTTTGATAATATATACTATCTAAATTTTACTTTTTTATTATTCAGGGTAGAGGCATATTAAGTTGCTATCACCTTATCGGATAAAACTAAACCGATATCTAAAGACAAAAAAGCAGTGAATAAATGAACTAAATAAAAATAATCTTATATCACAGACTGTGGTACGTTTAGGAGATATCATTACAGTATTTTCTTTCGAAAATTTACTCTACTAGCTTGAAAGATTTTCAAAAAATAAAAAATAAAAAATAATTTTCCAAAGCTATTTCTACCAGAAATATTGAATAAAAGATAATGAGAGCAGAATCTTTACAGTTAATCAAATATATATCTAAAAATTTGTAAAAATATTTCACGAAAGAGCAGCAGTTTAGGAGCTTGAGGACCAGTTTATAACCCCAAAAACACCAGCTAAGGACTTCCAGGTCTAACCGGAGCTCATCGAAGCTTTTCTATCTATTAAAGAGGATTTTTTACGCATATCTCTGGTGGAAGATAAGCGAAAGAACGTAATATATGCTCTTCGAAGAAGCAGATCTATTAATTACCAGCCTAAACCGCTTAAAGACTCTTCCCCAAATACAGTTAAGAAAAGGGACTCAATTCTTTGTGGTATAAAAGTCTCTCTGACACAAGCCATTTGTCCCATTGAAATTTATGTACACACAGGAATCCATGAAGCACCTGTAGTAGGACCAAAAAATCCGCATATTGTCTTCTCCAACACCATGAGGGTACTTCTGCCAGATATAGCGACAGCAGCCACCCAGGGAAGACTGGATAGCCTAAAAAGGGTCATGGTCTCGCCCGTAAAATCGGATTGGATTATCGAAAACGATATCAAGCCACTCATGGATCTTTAAAAACTAGACAACCTGATCGCCAGTAAGAATCCTGAGAAGAGACCAAGGATCCGAATACCCTTTTATAGGCGACAGCAGGTTTGCACGCAAAACAGTACCTACAGCAAACCTAATCTGGCTCAAGGTAACGAAGCTGTTTCCACACAACACCAAAACGCCCATCTTCAAAAGTAAAATACTCGGGGAAGAGGAAGAGGCCGAGGAAGCGATCCCAAATAGAATACATCATATAACCCATGGTAGGGTGCTGCATATCGACGTTCCGTTCAGCTTGGGCTAAGCTTACGAACAGGAAATGGGTCTGCAACATCGTCAAGAAGAGTTTCGAAATCCCATTCAGGGATTAGAAACCATAAACCAAGGCTTTTTCGTCGAACTAAATATTGTAAGGGACTCATGAACTTACACCTCACCCCACAAGCAGCAAAATAAAGATCATCAAGGATGCTCGCAAAATAATAACAGAGTAGGTAGCATCCCTATTAGTGAAAAATGATATCTAGTAAGTCTGGGTGCAAAATACAGGCTTCTACAGCAAAATATTTGCGATTACGAAGATGGCAGTGGGAATCAGACCTGTACCAGACCTGAGAAAGCTGAACCTGCATATAGAGCAGAGAGGTTTAAAAATAGAGAAACTTGCGTCGATATGTTGTATGATACGCCGGATAGATTAAATGATGTCTCTAGATCTTTATGATGCGTTCATCCACATCTTAATACACAAGTAGTGCATGAAATACCTTCTTTTCTGGTGGGACGGCAAATCTTATCAATTCTGCGTCCTCCCCTTTGGGCTATTCCTCATTACGCATATCTTCACAAAGGTAATCTGACCTGTTATGACCTGGGTCAGGTCACAAGTAATTCGGGTTTCAGCGTACTTGGATGACTTTCTCATCATGGGGGAGTCCAAGAAAGTATGCAACTTGAGCACATGTCGAATACGTTCGAAGCTGATTGAGCTTTTTTACAAGATCAAGGAAGAAAAATCCTCCACTATACCATCCTGGAAAATTACTTGTCTTGAAATGTGAATAAACTCACTAGATCTGTCGCTGAAGGTACCCCCAATCCAAACTCAGAGATCTGCGACGAGGATCCAGAAGGATTCTGAAGGCTGGGGAAACATCCCTGAAAGGACTGGAAAGTTTTATAGGGAAGGCGCAAGAAATTTTAGTGACCCTTCTCCTAGGAATTCTAATACTAAGGAGGTTATTGGAGCTGAAAAAAAACATTATATTGAAATCGAAATTCTGGACAGTGAAAGTAACTCTCAAGGATCTCGGGATTC
Organism: Smittium mucronatum; assembly: GCA_001953115.1. NCBI lineage: Eukaryota > Fungi > Kickxellomycota > Harpellomycetes > Harpellales > Legeriomycetaceae > Smittium > Smittium mucronatum. The sequence goes on from LSSL01002164.1 coordinate 13,807, forward strand.
GGAACTTGAGTTCCAGGAAGGAAAAGCTCAGAAAATTTAACGGTCATCCCTTCCACCCGGAGACACCAGAAATGGAGATTTTTACCGAATTAAGCGAAAAATATTGGGGAGTAGTTATTGGTTCGAAAGCATACTCAGTGTTATGAAGTTCTGTCGAGGAATCAATGCACATCAATACCAAATTCTTTTTGACAATATTGTTTGTGCCCCGTCTCCGAAGCGTATCGGGTAGATCCTTCCTAATATACTCAGAAAATACGACAAAATTAGCTTACTTCAGGAACTTTGGAGGGTCCGAATCAACTAAGCTGCTGGAAATATCGGGGCAGATATTGATTCATTGCATGAAGACAAAAACTCGGCCCCAGATAACTTATATACCCCCAGTTCGCAATCAAGCAAACGCTCCAAGCTGATTGACAGCTCGAACTGAATGTTCGATATCAGCACAGAAATTAAATGCACCCGTAAAGTTTTTTGGTCCCCACGATGTGGAATTATTCGCTTCCAACCTGAACAAGAAGCTGGAAATCTATTACATCTGGTTCTCGGACACCGAAGCAGTTGAGAGGAATTCAATGATCTACAGTTGGTCAGAGTGGAAGGACCCATATTCTTGTCCACCATGGAACCGTGTATCTCGGGTGGCTCAGAGTGTCAGGAGAAGTTGGTTAAAAATAACTCCGATAACAAAGCTATGGACTTCAGCAATTTTATTCCCCTATCTAGTGGAGCTATCAGTATCGCAATCCTTCCTGCTGCAAGCAACAACGGTGATTCCAGACCACAAAATCTGAAAGTCGCCGTTTGCCTAGAACAAAAATTGGAGTCTGATGACATGGAGGATAAGCGGCGTGCCATCCAAGAGCAAGATCTCTCAGATCTTGCAATTGAAGTTGTCGTTTCCAACAAACGATGTAACAAGCATAGATCCAGGTACTATAATGTTTAGCAACGTTTTTTAGATTGGAGAACATGCAAAAGTTTAAGCACCGCAATTTCAGCGTCCCATATAGTAAATTATCTCGCCGAAGTATAAAATTCAAATAAACTGAAAGTTTCGACCGAGAGGGCATATAAATCCGACCTTCTAACTCTCGTGATAATTTGGAGGAACTGGAAAATTCCCAAATTTCCAAAGACTTTTTCACGGCACTTGAAGACCCTTCCATTACGCCATTTATTAGGTCTACAGTAGATATTAAGCCGATAATAACAAAAATAAGAAACTGGGGACCATCAATGAAGTTGTCCGAAAAGGACCTTGCTGCTAAACTATTCTGGTTATTGGCAGTGACAGGATTTCTCCGCGCTTCTGAAATACATAGGCTAGACGATGATAGGTCGTTTATCACCCAAGGAATTATAAATCTTGCAATTATAGCCCCCAAAAAGAAGAGCAAAGGGCGTCCTATTATTCGCCCATGCAAGATTATTAGACACCCGGATCTGGTCCTATTCCCACTATACACATACGAAGTGTATAAGCAGAGAATCGCTCAAAACCTTTGCCCGACTCCACACGTCAATAACAGCTCATTAATGGTCAGCAGACTCTTAGGATATCTGAATGACTATGCTAAGCCCTTATCCATGGATATAATCACCCGATATATAAATTCTCTTTCTGAACTTATATTCCGCCCACCAAACACTCCCATTCCAAAGACCCGTGCTATTGGAGCTAATCTGGCGTCAATATCAGGAGTATCAGCGGGCAAAGTAGTCACACAGACGTTTTGGTCAAACTAATCAATGTTAGACTCATATTATAGACTATCAAGGTGCTTCTAAAGTAGCTTGAACGAGTCTATATTACCTCTGGAATAACTTATTATGTTTCCACCCTGAATTATATTGTTATAATTGGTCGAGCTCAAAGAGCGAAGATTAATTCATATTATAAGAGGGGTTGAGACATATGTTAAGTCCCTCCCTGACCCTTCTACCTTTGCTAAAAATGATAAGGATATCTATAACACGTACCACACAGTCTATACCATAAAATTATTTTTATTTAGTTTATTTATTCACTATTTTATTGGCTTTATATTTCGGTTTAGTTTTAGCCAATAGGATGATAAAAACTTAATATGTCTCCACCCCTCTTATAATATGAATTAATCTTCGCTCTACGAGCTCGATTAATTCTAACAATATTGCTTTCATTTGTGTTTTAAATCCAAGATAATTTGCTTAAGAGACTATTATTGAAAAATGTTTCTTTATATTATTATATTTGAAATTTCTAAAAGATACCACAAACAACCAATAATTAGGGATTGTTTTCAAGAAAATTAAATATTGATGTTATTAAAGCTATTTATTGGTCAGATACTTTTCGATTAGTTGTGCTTTGTTTTTGAAAGGGCCAATTTCTTGTTCGATCTAAAAAAGATTATAGAAATGCTATTGATACTACAAGTGATTTGTTTCCCTTAATCAGAAACAGCCAATAAACACACTTAATTCCTATTACGAGGGTAAAAGTTATTTTAAAAATTTGTCGACACGCCAGAATTGATTAAAGCAAAAAGAAAAGAAAGAGAGGATCTGACTAAACATTGACGAAAAAAGTGGCTCTTTTATATTTTCTACTAGTAAAAAAAAAGAAAAGATGCTTCGACAAATAGGTAGAGTTTTTACAAGATCGTATGCGGCAAAAGCATCCGTACAAGTGACGAGATCTCCCAAGCCCGGTGCAAACGTAGGTCATGTCGATCCTAGACACGAAATTATGCGCAAGTTTTTATTCGAAAAAGAGCAAAAGAAGCTTGAAGGTATGACGGATGCAGATCTGGAGCGACATGAGACGATAGAAACTGCATACAAAATGTTCAGGTCTGAAAAAAGTCGGGAAATGCGAGAGGCCCGATTAGCCAAATTCAAAGCAATGGAGGATGCGTTCAAGGAACTTGAATTGACTGACATGAGATTGCTTGAAGACGCTACTAGAAAATCGCCCAATCCACTATTCCCATTGCAAATGAGAGTTCCCACTGACACACCACCTAAAGTTATTTGGAACTATACTGCGCTCTCCAAACAATAAATCGAATAGAGTATTTCCTCGTTTTTTTTAAACCCTTTTCTTTAACCACATTCTCCTCATATTCATGCTAATAGGATAATGACAATAGATACATCAGCTTTAAAAACACTCAACATCACACTATCAATTGTACTACTCCAATTTTTTTTTAAAAATATAAGAATTATATTTACATTAAATAAAAATATCGAGTAAGATATGTAAACTAATCAATACTTATTCTCTTTTCTTTTAAAATCATTCTATCATTTGAATACTATTTTCATTAATGAGCGAATTTGAAGATTTTATATCCGTAGCTTGGATTTTTTCAAATTGATCATTTTCATACACTATTCTTTCTCTATATACCCTAATCTGGACGAGGCTGAGTTGTACAAATGAATCAAGCTTCATATTTTTATTGTTGGCCTGGTGGTTAGATTTCAGCGAATTGACAAGTGATAGGAAGTATTCAACTTTTTTCACTGCTCTCTTTGAGCGTAAAGAGATTTTATGTTCAATTTTTGATGATTTACTATGTATTGATTTTATTTGTCTATCGCTTTTATTTATTTTTTGAATCTCGGTAAGATCTTCAGGTTTCTTGGAAATAAATTTCTGGAGAACGGTCAACAAGTGAGATAAACCATAAAGTATGCCACCAGGATATTTTAGAATGAGCTCCAAATCTTCTAAGTATATTAGCTTCGTTTTTAAGTTTATCTAAAATCACAATTATAAGTGACAAAGGTTGCTTTATATATTAAAAAAAGGCAAAAATAATAATTTAATACCTTCGGAAATGCCGAAAATACAGATACTATAGACTCTTCAACGCTTTCAAAGACAGGGGAGATTTTCTCAAATGCAAATGGGGCAATATTATACAGGTTGTATACCGAATCATCTATATAGGCTTCTAAATCTCCCATGAATGATCGGTAAGTACAAGCATATGAGATCCTAAATGAAATAGTAGAACGTATAAAGAGTTAAAAAATTCATAATCTTTAAAATTAAAGCTTAATAATACAATATCCCAATGAGCTGATTAAAAACTAGGGGGCTAGGGTTCAATTTAGATATAGTTTCAAATTCGGGAATGTTTATGTAAATAGGTGGTCTAGCTTCACAAACTGTAGTTTTATTTGCCTGGTTATCCTCGTCGTATTCTTCGAGCTCGAATAAATTGGGATTCTTGTTTTGCGAAACCGAATCTGTGTTTTCATCAAGGTATTGTATATTTTTACTTGGATTTTGGACCCACCAAGGATGGAACTTTTCTAAAATTTCATTTATTATAACATCTCTGTTTCCGCTAGGGCTGAAATTCACAAAAAGCTGGTTAAATTCTGTTTTTCCCCTTTCGTCAAGCAAAGAGTATATTTGATCAAAATCTGCTGTTTCTAAAGTATTTGATTAATGGTTTTTTCAAAAAATTAATTCGAGATAAGTATTCATGAGCTGATCTTAAAACTAAACGAAAAGTTGGTATACCTAGATCTAAATTGCTGAAGTTTTCGACCATCTGATAATATCCATGATCGTCTAGATTTAAAGCACAGTGTTTTTATATATATAAAAGAAAAATGATTTATTAAAAGTAACAAACCATCTTCAATCATGCTTTCATAATGATTCTTTATTATTTTGGTAATTTTGGTGACCTCTTCACTAGTTGGAGTTTGACTCGCCATTTGTGACTGCACTTGATCTTTGTAGAAGCTTTCGGTACAGGTTAAATGAGCCTAAAAAATCATAAATTTAAATTTTTTTTTTTGGGAGGTTTTAAATCACTCTAACCTTGTTCTTGTAGCATTCTAAAGAGCAATATGGGATATCGCATCTGGGACATGTGTATTTTCCGCTGTTTATATTACAACTATTCGTCAATTAAATGTAAAATCCGTTAATTGTAGAAAGATGCGGCGAGCTGAAGAGTAAGGTGTATATCATAATACAAGATTCACAGTTTTTTGGTATGATGTCAGACTTACATTTTGCAGGTAATTTTAGACTGAGACTCGATCATGCTTTCTAGAGAATAATTTTTTGAAAGAATGAGGATAGAAGTACTATAAATTAGCTATTTAACCTTTTTTTAAAAAATATAGAAATTTGAATTTATATTTATTTTAGTTTTAAATTCTCGTCCTAAACAGAAGGATATTCTAAATCGGATCTAATATTACTTTTAGCATTGGTTATTAATTGCGTTTACAATGATTTTATATTAAAGTATGTAAAAATATGCAAAATTCCACAAAGTTATGTAAAATTGCACAGTTTGAAAATGTTTGACATTTATTTTTGAAAAAAGATGGAAAATTTTATTGAATGCTTTGTGTAATATATAAAATTTATTTTCTAGCATTAATTTTTTTTTAGGATTCCCTGGAAACTTGACAAAAATCATAAACAAAAATATGTTCTGTTTTTTGAGTTATTGTTCATTTTTTAAAAGCAAGCTATGGTAATAACAATTTTTGTTTATTATTATTATTATTTTTTGAATAATCTAAAAAAAGTATTATTTGACTCATCTATCTTATCTTTATTCTTCTATTATTGTTGATAAAATTGGTATTCAATTTCAAACCAACGTTTTTCGAAGTTTCATATTTGGTTCAGTTTGGCTCATCATCGGATAATTTTTGATATTAATCAAAAACTGTGATCAATATTATTTCTGGGAAATAATATCTTGAAAAATAGCGACCGTTTTATAAAAACTCGCAAATGCGCCATAAAACTTTTTGAAAATATTTTCGGAATTTTGTAAATTAGTAAAAAGTGAGCAGTTATGCATAAAATTAAAATATTGTAACTATCTCTATAAGGTTAAAGTGCAGATATAAGCGCGATAATTCTATTATTTTTTTATTATTTGAAGCGGTTGATTTTTTTTTTACTATATTGGCCAAAAAATCACAAAATCAAAAAATTGAATAGAAATAGAAATAGAAATTTTCTGTTAATTCGTGCCAAAAATACACCATTATATGTAGCTTCCTATAATTTATAATTAAATACATCACTATTTTGAATTTTAAGTTATCGAACCAGCATCAAATTTAAACTCTCAAAAAGACTTATAATTCAAAATTCATCGAACTTTAAAATAGACAAGAAAATAACATAGAAATATCAGTTTTAAAAGGAGAAAATAAAAAACCTATCCCCATACTATATGACTTCAATAATTTTACAAAATTTAATAAAATTACCCGTAATTTTTTTACATTCATCTTTCTCTTTTCAAATAATCGACAAAAAAGAGATAATGCGATTGATGCTATAAAAGAATAGTAATGGTTAACAATATAAATGGTATAGATAAAACATCTTTGTTTAAATGAGTTCCTTTAAACCAATAAAATTTACGAGAAATGTAATAAAAATACAGCTAGAATCGATTTGAGCTCAAAATTTGAGCAGATTTCATTCATAAGGCGTATCAATTTATCAAACAAATTGTTTATATATAACTTAAAGTTAATATTTCTATTGAATTGATAATAATAGAACTCCGCATGATATATGCATATATTTTCATCTGGATATGTGTTAAAATTTAGAAAACTAACCCCCCCCCCCTCTCGCAGTGAAATATTTGAGGGTATATCTGAAGAAGACAGGTTGCTTAATTGTTGAATATGTTTGAATATTTAAAAAATATAAAAATATTGAAATTTAAATTGAAAATTTGAATTATTAACTAATAAATGGTGAAAAAAAATAATTAAAAATTTTTTTTGTTCGAGATAATGAAAATTGAGGATATTTTATTATTTTTTTAAAAATATATTCCCAAATTTAAAGGAAAAATAGACAAACAGGATAAATAAAAAAAAAATCTATCTCAAACGACCTGCTCTAATTATAAATATATACTTGAATTGTTTATATAACGAGATACTATAGTAGTTTCTAGCTCTCTAAAAATAATTCGAGCAAATTTAAATTCATTTTTATATTTAATATCTCTGATTGTTTTTTTAATATTTAAATTTTCAAAAAAATAAAAATAAAATACGAAAATATGAGGCTAAGAAACTACGATATTATAGTAAAAATAATAATTAAAAAAACTGAGGGATTAGTCTGAAATTTAAATAACCAATTTAACAAAAAAAAATGAAATTAATTAAAATACTCAATTTTTGTTTGGTTAGCTAATAAAATTCTTTTTTTATAAATATATTTATTCGTTTTTAATTGGTATTAAACGATTTTAAATAAAGTCTTGCGTTTTTAGTATTTTCCTGCACTTAAATTTTTTTATTCTTCACATCTTGTGATTAGTCTTCATTTTTGTTAATAAAATTACATAATACTCAGCAAATTCATTTTTTTCGTTCTATACCAATAAATATAATTTGATAGCTGTATTTTCATCTTATTAATTTGGAGAATAAATTTTATAAAACATTCTATTGGATACTCTTTAAATTTTAACCCATAATTTAGGGTGGCTTTATTCAAATCATCTTACTCTAAGTTTAAAAAATCAAAAATTTATTCAAGAGTTTAATTAGCTCATTTTGTTTATAGTAACATATCGATCAAAACAACCTTCAAGATAAAAATCGTATTAAAAATTGATATAAATTTCCATAAAAACCCTTAAATCTGAATAAATCAAAAATTATATGTCTTATCGTCACATTTCCAAAATATAATGCTAATATAAATTTAAAACGTGTCCGGTGTTTCTATGGATTGGGAAATAATTGATAAAAATATCGATATTGATTTGAAATTAGAGTATAGGTTATACTATTCCAAAAATTCCAAGAAGTTTTCTACCTCGGTTCACTATTCCTCTAGCAAAAAAACAACTGGATTCCAAGGAAATCTTAAAATAAAATCTTTTCATGACAAATGAACCGTAAAATATAAATCTTTTGACCATATTCTTGGTTGCTCCTGAAATTCTAACTTTAGTCTTAAATCTGAGATATTAGAAGCTTATTCAATGAGAAGCAGCTCAAATATGATCAAAAAAATAATTAATAACTCCGGTAGAGACATTTAAATTTAAAATTTTTTTTATACAGTCAATAATTCAAATAAAAAAGAGAAAAAAAACAAAATTTACCGAGGAAATGTTTGAACTTGATTGTAGAATGCATTCATAGCATGAAGACAAAAAGGATATATATATATCCCTAGATATCCAAACTATCCCGGAAATGTTAGAGCTATAATAACATCTGAAAAAATGATAATAGCTATAGCTTATTCAACGTTGCTACACATAGATTCTACATTTAAACTAATAAGTGAGAACTTTCCTGTAATAGTCACAGAAGTAAGCGCCACCAACCAAATTGTGATCCTATATCTATCTCAATAGCAAGTAAAGACAAAACATATTCTTACCTCTGGACCCTAATGACTTTAAATAGAGAATTGATAAGATTTGGTCTTTTTTTGAGTATATCTGATATAGTTGCAGATTCATACTCGGCAATATACAAGCAGTAAGCAAATTTAATAAAAAAAAATTAGATGAGTACATTGCTGGTTTCATGTTAAACATAAAATTAAAAAGTTATTTAAAGGTGAAGATAAAAAATACAGTATTATTAGTTTAGAAGATATCAGTTCTATGCAACTGCTTCCAACTATGAACTTTTTTGCAAAAAAAAACCCCTTTTTATGAAAAAATGGCCAGCTTTCGAGTTAATGGACATTGTGGCGAATAGAATTAAATAAAACTATTTTGAAATTAGGGATACCTGATGAGAATGATATAGCATTTTTAGTCCATCAGTAAATAACGGATCGGAAAAATTTAACAGGACTATCAAGAATAAATACTCAATATGGAGAACCAACTCAAATAGATTTTTTTTAAAATCCCATTTCTGATTATAAAGACTCCGAGTCATTCTAAAAATCTAACCTCGGAAAAATTAATTATAATTAATTGGTATAGCCAAATATTTGCAACATTAGACCCAATTTTCTTTTTGAATACGGTTCACAAAACTTATTAATTATATGCGAAAAAATACCAACACAGGGAAATTTTTATGAAATAAAGAACAGTATTATAAATATATATTTCAAATATTCCGACCAAATAAAGGATGCATTTTCAAATAGCTCATTATTGTATGAAAATACAGGATTGGTTCAATAAGGATATTTACTGCTCATGCTTTAAATTTCTAAAGAAGAAAAATTCCAATTACGTATACTTTTATCTTGTATCAAATGGGTTAACAAAACTCATTTCTATAACATATATAGCACGTAGAGTTGGGGTTGGAGTACCTATAATAATAATAATAAGATCTAACTTGGTGAAAGATATAGTATAGTTTTTATATTTTGCACTTTTTTTTATATTAAATTCATCATTAAAAAAAAATTCGAATTCATAATAAAATTTTATTAAAACTTAAAAATAAGTTGTAAAAAAGCAATTATTCATATTGGGGCTTACAATTTTTTTAAACAAATAATGAATCTATGAACCATGAAAAAATAATTAATATAATGAATAGGATAAAAAAAAATTTAGACCATTTTGAAGGGGGTTTTTCGATCACTTGCATCTAAAATTTGGACCGGGCTAGCAGGCTTTTTTTAGTCATATTTTTTATTTTTTAAGATTAATAGAATTTTTTGGATATTTGATTTGATTTGATTTGGGTTTGTTTATTTGATTCAAATAGCAGAGTGAAAATATTATCACAGAGTTTAATTTACTTATGCATAATTATTTTAGGACGAAAAAGGTATGATTTTTAATACACTCGGTTTAGTTTGAATCTCTGAATCTTTTTTTTATTTTCATTTATGTTATGAATATATTGGATTCAATAAAAATAGAGGTTCTTTTTGGTTAGTTTGAATATAAAAATTAAATTTATTTGTGATGTTTTGTCATTATCTAAAATTTAATTTATTTATAAGTTGGATATATGAATACCACAGGGATCTATCGAGTTGGGATGTGATATGAAATTACTTTATGGATTTTTATTTTGACTAGGGTTTATAGATAAGTACGGCAGAGATGGGTAGTATTGATATATGATATTATTTGTTGCAATTTAATTTAAAGTAAAGTTTGGTATATGCTTAAAAAGCGAATTGGTTTGGTTGGGATGAGACATTATTCTTTGGAGTTTTATTTATAGTTAGACTGGATATATAAGCACATCAGGGTTGAAATGGGTTGGAAATTGCGTTTAATTGTTTTGATGTATTTATAGCTATTTTGGATAAATAGTTGTTTGAAGGTCGGTATGAGATGGGGTGGGGTATCGTTGTTTTTTGATAGATATATGATTATATTGGGTATTTTTGGAATAATTACAGTGATATATAATAGAAATTTTCATATTAATTAAATTTATTTAAGCTTTAAAAAACTTTCACTTAGGAAAAATTCAAATGGAAACAAATATTATATTGATATTGAATTTATTTTGTTTCAAACCTCTATTTTACTCATAATGTTTCTTAAATTTTTAAATTCATCCATCCAAATTAGATATTCATATTGTTTTTTCGTTTGGTCTTTCTGACTCAGAAAATTCCCTTTTTACATTTGTTATCAATTTGAATCATAAATAATAATCTGAAATGATATTTTAAACCCATAAATTGAGGATTTTGATCTTTCAATTATTAATCAAGCTTTTTTATAATCACTAGTCCATTATTTGGACCGCTTAAAAACTATCTGAAGTTTAATTTTGTACTGATGAGAGCTCTTTTTTTAAATTTTGAGATTGATTTATGCAAATTATAAGGGTAAAATAAACATTCAATTCTTATCATTCCTCCAAGGACCCGAATTCTTCAATTTCCTCTATCCACAAACATTAGAGATTTTAATTGGGCTAAATTTCAATCTCAACCAATAGAAAAAAAGAATAATTTATCTAAAGATAATATCTCATGAAAAATCAATCCCTTTTTTTTCATCCACTAAAATGGTTAAATAATTCTGAAACATAATTTACATAAATTTTCAAGTGAAAATGCGGAATTCCAAATTGAAGTTAGAGAATATAAATGAAAATGCAGGAAAATACCAGAAATGCAAAATATACTTACAAATCACAGATTTTCAAAAAAAAAACACATAAATTTATTCAGATCTTCAGTCTATTACCATTTATCCTTTTTTTTTCACGATTTAAAAAAATCACGAACAAAAATTTAATTGACGTGAATTGGTAACAAAAAAAAAAACATATTTGAAGAAAAATCCTGTATATAAAACTGGATTCAGTCTCCTTAATTTCTTTAAAATTTTTTTATTTTAATACCTATTTATGATTAGAAAATATATCCTAATTTGATTTTAATTCCGAAAAATTATAAATTATAAATTATTAAATAAGTTATTTTAATTTTTTCTATATGAATGTTTTTTATATTTTAACTTTTAATAAGAAATAATATCATGACATAAAAATAACTTTTTAAAAACTGTTACCACTAAGACAAGACTTAAATTCGATTATTCTATTAGGAATAATGCTCTAAAAATTAAGATTTTAAATACTCTTTATTATCAAAAATTTGAAAAAATAAATTATAAAAATAAATTATAAAAATAAATGAAATCAAATCAAATTGATTTAGAGCATAATTCTATTATAAAAAAAAAAGAAATGGTTGTAAAGTATAAGAAAATAGGTTAGAGATAATCACTTAATCGAAAATAGATAAATATATGAGTAGAAAATATCTTATTAATAAAAAAAACTCTAATAAAACGACTGAAGGCTAATTAAAGGGTCTAGAAAAATTTTTATAAAATTTTAGCTGTTTTTTTTAATATATTTTACAAGCATTACCTATATACATAAAAATTAAAAAAATGAATCTTTTGGTGTATAGTTGATAAAGATTTTTTTTTGGGAGTTCTTATAAAGTTGAAAATAAATGTTTAAAATTAACTTTTAATTTAAAAAAGAGGAATAAAAATTAATTGCTAATGAGTATAATTTCATTTTTTAAAAGTATATTTATTTTTAGAATTTTTTTAGAATTTCTTTTTAGCTTATTACTAACAAGAATAAAATCTAATTAAAGAAGGCTTTATTTTTAAAAAAAAATAGCCGATATAATTAATCAAATTAAAAATTAACCCAAAAAAATTCAAATAATATTTATATAATTTAAAAAACATATAAAAACTGTTTATTTAGATTCTCTAAGATAAAAATTATACTACTAGGGACTCATAAAGTATAAAAAAAAACCAAAAATATCTTATAGAGTGAAATACCAGTAAAATATTAACTATGCGGATATGACGAATTTAGTATACTAACAGATAATTTAAATGGCTTTTGAAAATTTTTTAAAAAAAAATAAAAAAATATTATACAATTTTAATAAAACAAAATAAAGCTAACCTTAGACCTTCCCAAAACTAATTCTTTTTTTAAAAAAAGAATTTGATACCAATTATATCACCTATAGTATATATTTAAAATAGTCTATTTAGCCTACAATAGAATAAGGCAAATTAAAATTAATTTAATGAAAATTTAATTCGCTTAAAATTTTAATATTGGGCTCTTTAATATCAATGAGGTGTATTTTCACAAAAAAAAAAAATGATGGAAAAATAGATCTGTTAAACAAAATTTGGCATTCTGGATTTCAATCTTGTAATATTGTCATATACTTAATTTTTTATATCCGTGATCTCCCTAATATTCATATTAAAAAATAAAATAAACTTTTTCTAAGAATTTACTCAAATTTAAATCTTTACCTATCATTAAAGAGAAATTTTGTTTTTTTAGAAATAAAATATTCTTAAAATAAAATCCATTTTAATTTTCTAACCAAGAAGAAAAGAAGAAAAGAAGAAAAATGAAAAATAATACATTAGTGATAATAACTAATAAATAAAAAACCTCGTGCAATTATTTTTATTTTTTTAACATGAATTTGTGACAGAATTCAATTTTTTGTGATATTATAACGAAGAATATGATTTATTGTACTTAATTTTACACTTTAATTGAATAAAGGTTTAGTATAAAATATATTGTGAATGAAAGCTATTAACATCCTGTAAATTAAAAATAGACGTGTTATAGCTTAATAAATTAGTATTGTGAAGAAAATAATGTAATTGTTTATAAATATGTGGAAAATTAAGTAAAATTGCAATTTCTCATAAAACAGTTAATTTTTGACATTTTTAAATAAAATAATTGAAATCTGATATTAGGCCTAACATAGAACTTTTTTTTATCGAACCATCTAATAAATTTTTTAGAGTAGTTGAAATTCGTTTTCTTTTTTTTTCAAAAAAATATATTGAAAAATATTCGAAATTTTATGTTCTTATTTATTACTAAAATCCGAATTAAATTCAAAATTTCTTGATAATCAAATTTTTTATTTTAGGAGTATTTTAATTTTCAATTATTATTCCAAGTTTAAAAAACCACAGTAATATTTTTGAAAATTTAAAGTTTTTGAGAGGTATAATTAAGATTATTTTTTTTAAAAAATAAATGTGAAAAAATATAGAAAATTCAGTTTCAATATCCTGGATACTTAAAAAGAGTAATTACTTCCAAAAAATGTGATAAAAATGGAATAAAACTATGAGCCTGTTTGAAAATAATATCTTTTTGTAAAAAAAGTTTATAATGAACTGCCATAAAAGACTTGCCATAAATATATACTGTAAATAGTGTGATACTTGAATATTTTTGATATTTTTCTTAATTATAATTAAATTAGCTGGTTGGGAAATACTAATTTCATCGAATAAAATATTAAATTACATAATTAAAAGAAAATAATAAACCGCCTCCCATTTCAAGATATTTCTTGCAAAACAGCGTAATTTTTTGTTAGAATTATAGTTTAATAAAAATGAATTTTAATAATTAGAAAGATTACAGATTTAAATCTTTGAAAAAAAATTTATTGAGAAAATGGAATATATATTGACTAAAATAAAAAATATTAATTTGATTTAAACTAACCACATATATATTATAAAACTGTAAATTTAACTGGGGGTAAATAACTGTTAAATACCGAATAAAAATTTAATGATTAAATTGTAACCTAGTATAAGATATTCAATTTTGTCCAATATTATATTTAATGGTGAAAGAATGGGATATTTTTCGTAGATATCAAAAAAAATAATAATTCAAATTAAAGTATTAAACCTTTAATATAGTTTCATCATCTAGGTGTTAATAAAAAACAACACATAACATAATTTGATTAAAATAAAAATAAAAAATAAAAATTTTATTGGCAATTAATAGTTATAAGAATATTATTGGATAATGGATCACTTATATTGGATTTTAATCTTTCATCCTTTCCAATAATATAGTCGAAAAAATTGGATCACAATCACTAAGAGATTAAATTCTCGAAAAGAAATCAAATCCACTTAGATATCACAAAAACTTTTAAAAAAAATAAAAAAAATGGAACCTTTAATAAAAAAATATAAATTTCTGATTCATTATCACAAAAATTTAATAATTTTTTTTAGAAAGTATCGAAATTACGATATATTAAATAAATAATCCCACAAAAAAATTATCAAACAGTTATAAAGGTATAAATCGTGTTAAATAACCCATTAAAGATTGATGAAACAAAAATGTTCTCAGGTGATTGATAAATTTATATCTATTTCAAATTTTAATAAATGGAAGATTTTATACTAGGAATTATCCAAAATAAAGTGTGATATTTATCCATTTAAATCAAATAAAATTTTCTCCACAAATTTCGGATAATATTAAAATATTATTAAATTAAAAGCAATTTTAATGGTGAAATATTTTTCGGTAAATTGTTTAAATTTAACAAAAATACTCGGATAAATAGTTTATTTTACAAAAATATTGATAATAGCCGATTTAAATAATTTTTTAACACTATTTGTTATTCATAATATAACGATTTAGCGGCAAAAAAAGATATTTCAGGTTTTAAACAGTTTAAACTACGAAAAAATCGGATAAAAAGGTTTATTTAAGCCCAAATGAATTGATTTTTGATTATAAAAAAATTAATTTTAAATTTTAAAAGATGTATATTGCATTTTTTTTATCGGATTATAATTTAAGGGGGGTCTTTTTCGAAATTCAAAGAGGATTATTATAGTGTTCAACTTCGGTTTTAAAGAAATATTTTCACTCGATATTCTTAACAAGTTTCAAACAGCAAGGGTGAATTTATTAATTATATATATATATATTCCCCCCATATCTTAATATATATTAACTTGTTTAGTTTTTTGGAAAATTTAATTAAAATAGTGAAAAGGGAAAAGTTTTTTATTTGAGACTTAAATTAATAGGAAAAATTTACAAAATAATTCTTTTGAGACCATATTTAGCTATCAAAAAAATAAAAATGGCATATATCTTTGATATAAGAAGCATGTTTTTATTTTTAAAAAAATGATAAAAACTTAAGCTTAAAAAAACTAAGAAGATTATATAAAGGATGAAGAATTTGTTTATTTTTTCTTGATTCAAAATGATGATTTAAGAGTATTAAATATAAATGTTATGATTGTATCTTTAAGTTATAAGCAGCTATAACTAGATTAAATCAGCTTTATTAAATGTAAAAACTGCCATAAGAGATACTAAGTATTATTTTTTTCGTTCAATTTCATTTTTTTTTTAAAAAAATAATTTAATAGAGGTTAAAATCTTATTTTTTTAGACGATTGGAGTAGAAAATGGGGGAGTTATGGCAATAATTATAGCTAAATTCTTACATAAACTTCTAATAAAATGGAATTTTAATTAATTTACACAATTTTTATTTTAAAAAGCTATTTAAATGTGGAAATATAATTTTTATTAAAATTAGAAAATTATTCCCTTAACCAATCAAATATAAATTTAAATGTTAAAAGGCATTAAAATATAATTATTAAAATCATCCGTGATCAAATAGGTAAATCCATTCTTCTAATAGGAGCGAAATGCTATTATATTTAAATTAAACACTATTAATAAGACAAAAAATAACGAAAATATACTATAAGTTACTGATTATATTTAAAAATTCTTTTTATATATGAGATGTCAATTTTGTAAAATTAAATCATGATAAAACTATAAAAAATTATATTATATGGATATAAATCACAAAAATAAGTTGATAAATATTCCATCTGTGTTTAAATATAAATTAAAAAAGATATATTGTATTTTTTTTGCTTTTTTAAAGCATGATATAAATAATAAAAAATTAGGAATAAGAAAATTACAGATGAATTAAATTAATTTTAACCATCTGATTGATGATGTGAAAAATTATAAATTATCTCCTCATGTAAAAGTAAATCTAAAATTTTTTCAAAATTTTTCTGTAATTAATTTTAATATCTATCCAATAGTATCAAAAAAAACTAGATTTTACAAACTAAAACACACACACACACACACACACACACACATATATATATATATATATATGTGTGTGTGTGTGTGTGTGTGATGTATGCTGATATGATCCTCACATCAATGTGTCCTTTTTTTGGTGGATTTTAACCCTATGTGATTGTGATCCTATATTTAAATACTATCATTGGGTAGCATTAATAAATTATTATCAAGTGTATTATTTCAATTATCCAATAATTTTATCATTAAATAAATATGCCAATAAAGGATGTTAGTTCATTATAAAAAATCAAAATGCATAATTTTATTTTTTTTACATTTATATAAAAAAGTATTACTATCCGTTAATAATAAAAATTTAATAAAGTATTAATGTTTATCTAACGAAAAAATGACAATTTTTTCATACTAAATGTAACTATTGAATTAAGGTCTATTTAATTACTAGTTTGAGATAACATTTAATTAATCATTTTTATTCTTTTAGACTATATTTTTATTAATAATTAGGCTTCATCCAGTCGATTATACTGTTAGTTAATAAAGGATCTATATTTTATTGCTTTTATTCTATTATACTATTTTATAAATGAATTTTTTTAAAACGATCTTTTATCACATCGACCCAATGATTAGCATTTAATTTTAAATATTTTAAAATTATATCTAAAAAATTTTATTTCTGTTTACATTGTTTTCCTAAAATAGCATAAAAAAAAATATCTTTAATAAATAAAAATAAATTATTTTACCCAATTAAAATGAGTTTCATAACCACATAGGTTCAAAATCACCAAAAAAAGATCAAATCCACATAAAACATATATATAATTTATTTTATCTTACTAAAATCGCTCAAAGGGTTTGATTTTGTTATAATTCAACGATTTTTTGTTTTTAAATTACATTTTTTTATCTTTTCATTTTCTATTTTTTTATAAAATGAAAAGGATATATAAATATAAGTGGTCAAGAATTATTAAAATTAAAAAGAAATTTTTTTAATTTTTTAATATCTTTTATCAAAATATCAATAAAAAAAATTATTAATAAAAAAAGAATAGAATTTCGATTTCTTTCAAAGTATAAAAAAGTTTCCCTAATAGTAACAAGTAAACTTAAAAATACACAAATACACAAAAATACACACACATATATAATATAAATTGTATATATTGAAGGTTTTCATTTTTGACTTTCTCATTCTTCCTAAAAAATTTATGCTAAGCATAATTTATTAGAAAATGAGATGGTATAAGTTCTCCTAAACTTTGGAATGTTTTATTAGTCATTTTAAGAATACTAATAATATTGAGATTATTCTGTGTTTTTAAATTTCTTTCTTTATATCATACCATAAATATTACTTTCTTTTGTTTATTATATATTATACTACTTTTATAAATAAAAGAGTATAAAAATATGAGAATTAAAAAGTCAAAGTTACTGAGAAGTTCAAATTTTGATTTTAATGAAAGGTAGTACCATTTCGATACTGTGCGTGTAAAAATTTTTGGTTTATTTTATTGAGGTTTTATTAGAATAGTTTGATCAATTTCAGAAAAAAATTGATGATTAAATTTCTCCGGTGCTCTTTTCTACTATTTTTGCTGATTACAGTCTTTTATACATTTATTTTCAATAACTGCTTCCGTTTTAGCGGTACTTTTTTAATTTATCTTATCTTCACAAAATCTTTGAGACTTCTTTTTTCATTCAAATATCATTATTTTCACCTGTAATCGTCGAATTTATTTTTGAAAATTACCTTTTATTTCTGGATTACTAGTTCAATAATATAATTTTTAAGGATTTTTCCATCCAATGATATTCCATTTTTTACCAATATTTCTTTACAAATAAAAATTTAAGCTATTCATTTCTAAATTGTTGTTTTTAGTACTTTATTGGCAATTTTTTTAAAAAAATTCGTTTCTTTGTATCATCCATTCAAAAACTTTTTCTGATATTTTTTTATCATGAAATTTGAAGCCGAAATTTCAAAATTTTCACATATATATTTTTAATTATCATTTAATCCAAGAGCTACAGAATAAGCACGCCATGTTGGAAATTGATTTTTCTTCAAATATAAAAATTAAATTGGAGGGGGGGGGGGTGAAAAGTAAAAATATTTATTAAACGAGAAAATCGATTAAAATCCGAGGATATTTTCGTTAATTATTAATATGATTATCAATTAGCGATTATTTACAATTTAAAATATTCTTTTTTTAAAAAATATGCTACAGAAAGAGGTTTTTTTGATTTATTATAATTGATACCCTTGAGGCTTTGCTCAAAATAGATTACTATCAAATAAAAAGCGGATATTTTTCTCTTTAATATCAATCAGGAGCTCTAAAATTAATTTTTCACAAGCCAATGAAGCTAGAAATTTTTGTAACGAATTTCTGAAATAGAAGAAATTTTTCAAATTTTCAAATAAAGATAAAAAAATTAGATGTATAAAAATTTTACGTTATCTTTCCTCTATAAATTGATCTTTGTTATTTTTTCTAAAAAAAATAATGACGGACTTCAAAACTTTATTCAAATATAACGAATAAAAATTTTTGTATGAATAAATGGTCCATAATCCGAGCCGGAAACTTTTCATTAAAAGTAACAAAATAATAATTAAATGAGATAGATACAATTTTAAATTTCAATGAATGGGAGCTCTAATTATCTACAATAAGAAATTCACTAAAGTTAAAACTAATTTTTTGAAAAAAGTCCCTCATTATAACCATGTAATTATCAAATTTATTATAATTTTTAAAAGGTAGATTGATAAAAGAAGGGATAAAAATTAAAAATTAAAAGCTTGGCTTTGCTTGAGTGAAAATATGATTTATATTATATCTCAGGAAAACGTGAGTTGTGTTTTTTATCCGAAAAATAGTGGTAATGTAATCCAGTTTTAATCGGACTATTTCAAATCATTATTACGAATTTTAATAACTTCCTTAATCATTTTATTCAAATACAAGTCTTTTTTAAAGATCCTATATCCTTTTAAAAAAAAATTTTAGAGACTAATTTTCATTTAAATATATTTTTAATTACTTTATTTTATCACCATTTTCCTTTTAAAAATTCCATTTGAGATAGGAAAATTTAGAATAAATTAAAAAAATTCAAAAAAATATAAAAAACATTAATTTTATTCCGGAATAAAAGATCTTGCAATTTTTTTTAATAATTCTAATCACTTTTTTCAGAATTAATAATGTAAACGAATATACCAGTAGAATTTTAATTATTTTTTTAAATAAAAGCACACAATTTTTCAATTTCTAAATCTCGATCGAATAGTCAAGAGATTTATATATGTGAATAGATGTCTGAGATGGAGGCCACAAGGGTAATTTCGGACCATCTAATCTTCACAATTATGGACAAAATTAGGTTTTTATTATAACAGAAAAATTCACTT
Source organism: Smittium mucronatum (assembly GCA_001953115.1). Lineage (NCBI taxonomy): Eukaryota > Fungi > Kickxellomycota > Harpellomycetes > Harpellales > Legeriomycetaceae > Smittium > Smittium mucronatum. The sequence continues at coordinate 33,686 of LSSL01002164.1, forward strand.
TTAGGAATTTTTTTTTTTTGCTTTTTTTTATAAAAAATGTCTTTGAAAAAAAAAAATCATTAAAAAATTCTGGAAATTCAATTTTTTTGCAAAATTAATACTTATGAATAACTAAAAAAATTTTAATAAGAATTTTTTCATGATTTTTTTTAATTTTTGACCAATTTAAATTGGTACCATTTTAGCATGTAATATATATCTTTCATTCCTAAAACTGATTTTTAGAAAACTATTAAAAAAATTCTTTTTGGAAAATTTCGATTTATAAATATTACGAAAGATCGAATCAAACTATTTTTACATAACAAATTTGCCTAATTTTTCTATTAAAAAAGCATAATTTCGAGATTTTTTCAAGGAATTTTAACTCTAATATAATTAAAACCCATCCAAGTGTGATTTTTTTCATGAAAAGAAATATTTTAATTTTAGTGATATTTATCAAAAAAAATATGTAGAGGTATCATGGATTAAGGTGGAATTTTTTTATGAAAAAAAAATAGTGAGGTCTCTAAGATTGCGAGAATCGAAAAAAATTACAAAAAATTCATTCCTAAAATAATAATAATATTATTAAATTGTGAATTATTATCGAACAATGATATTTAATTTTTCACAATATGAAATAGTTTTTAATCGCAGAAATATAATAATTATTATATTTTTATTTTCAGTGAGTTATCGAAAGTAAAATTAGAATTTATATGTAACGTACATAATATATATTATAAAATACAAACTACACCGATATTATTATATCAAATAAAACTGGTTATTAAAAACTATAAAACATAAATTTATGAAATAAACACGTCTATAATAAGTAGCTCAAAAAATATATTGTTATTATTTTTCACTTGTAGTTATTGATAGATATATCACATGATTATTTTTTTCGAAATAAAATAATAAATATCTTGACTGAAAAATAAAACCCAAGATTTTTTTTCTGAGGTTAATAGAGGTCAAAAGTTGTTAGTGATATGTTTAAATAAAATAACTTTTTTAATATAAAATGATGATAATAATAGAAAAAAGTACCTTTATTTGCTTCCAAAAATAAAGTTATTTATTGAAATTCAGAGGATTTAAACGACTTAAAAATCGATAAATTTGTTTTTTTGAATACGATGAAAAAAATATAATAGTTAGAAAAATAATTGAATATTTTTTGGAAACAAATAAGTCGTTTTTTTTATCAAGCTATAAAAGAAAAAAAAAGTATTCGAAAGCTTCAAATTAAATGATATAGAAATTAAGTGCTTTTATTAAGAAATATAATTTTTGGAAAAAATAAGTTAATTGAGTAAAAATTAGGGGAGTATCAGGTAGAAATTTTTAAGAATATTTGAATCTATCTTGACAAAAATAGAGGGTGTGTGAAATGCCGATAAAGCGTATTACTGATAAATAAAGATTTTTTGGTGCTTTTTAATAAAAAAATCAGAAGGTTTGAAATTGATTAGGAAAATGCTCCAAATTTTGGATTTATTTTTATAATATATATTTTTTCGATTAAGAAATTAAATGAAAGCTAAGATTAGGGCTCTATTATTGATAATTTTTTTCCACTATTGTTCTATGAATAAATTTTTTTGAATAAATATTTATTTTAAACCATTTTATTATCACTATTATTGAATTATCAAACATAGGATATTCATTAAAAAAAAGCTAAAGAAAATTAACATTGGATTTATACATCAATTAAATAAATTGGCAATTCTAAGATTTATTTTTTTCCGAATCGATCAATAATAAAAAAAAAACTTTTCCTATTAATAATTATCTGGTTTAAAAATAAATAATTTTTGAGTTCTTGTTTTAAACTATTTATATTTTTTTCAAAAAATTAATAGATATATATTGGGGTTTTATTTCATTTTATATTTAATATCAGGTAACAAGAAATAAAGGATTTTTAAGGACTTTTAGTAAAAATTTATTATAAAATTCAATTGTAATAAAATCTTTTAATTATAAAAAATTATGTAACAAAGAATTTCTCTCAATAATTTCAGAGTAAAAATAAAAAGTCTTTAGTTTAAATCAAAAGAATAATATATGATTTGAGCATTAATTTATATGTTTAAAAAAATCTGCATAAAATTTTGAGAAAAACTATTTACAGGGGTTTTCATTTGAATAGACACCTTTTTTCATTCCAATAGACCCTTTTTTTAGATTTGCGGGGTTATTTTTTTGATTAGAATAAAAAAAAGCGTTATCGTTGGACTTAATAGTTATTTATACCAATCAAAAAGAAAAAGCTTATAATACCTAAGAACAATAGGATTTTAACCAATAATGACATATATTTATGCCTATAAGTTAAAGTGAATTATTGGTTATAATAATGACCCTACAGGTCCAGAAAAAAAGGGTCTATTGGAATGTAAAACCCTGTAATTAATACACCTCTTAATATTACATACCATATATATTATAATAAAATCTCGCATTAAAAAGAAGCTCTTTATTAATTTTAAGATAAAAAAAATTGAAAAAAGTTTGATTGAAATTTAATTTAAGGGAAAAATTCTATAAAATTATTGATTATAATAGTAAAACCCAATAAAAACATATATGTATATATTCTAATTAGTTAAATATCATCAAATTATTATGATTTATTTTAGTATTAAATTGATTAAACTGTTTTTTTTCAAAAGAAGTGATTTTAAATAAAAAAATTGGTTTATCCCTATTTTTATAGTAAATGGGTTTATTTCTCTGTTTTAATCAGATATTTTGATCTATTTAAGTCGAAAATAGATAGTCTAAATGCTAGTAATATTGAAATATCAATTTAAAAAAATGATCATTCACATTTATATTCAATCAATTTACAACCAATACTATGGTTTTGAGAAATTTACCACCAAAATTACATTAATAAGCAATATTTTAGAGATTAATAACGATGGATTCTTTTCTCTTAATTTATTATTTAAAGACTGAAATAAAAGCCAATTATGTAATTTATTTTATTTAAAAGCAAATTTTATAACACAAATTTTTTTCAATTGGTTAGAAATTTCAATATAGTATAAAATATTATAAAAATTTCTTGAAAAAATAAATTCTCAATTGAAATTTTGAAAATGAAAAAAGTTCATAATAATTTCATTGTTTCTAAAATTCAATGGTTCCTCCTTAATTTCCAAGTTAGAGATACTATATATCACATTTTTAAAAATTATAACAGAATAAAGATGAAATATGTATTAAATTAAAAATTATTTTCTTTCCAAATCAATTATCTAAATTATAAATGATTTTATATTTCTTTGCAGAACTAAAAACTAGGTCTGTTTAATAAAGATACTAATATAAATTAAAATAATGAATTTTTATTGAATAATATCTATACTAAGGTTTTATTTTTGAAATTATTTTATAAAAATATTAAAGGTTATATTATAAAGAATATATTTAAAAATCAATTCACTTTTTTATTATTTTTATAAAAAAAAAATTCTTATTTAATTTAAAAGTGATAAAATTTGATTTATTTATTTATTTATTTATTTATAAGAAGTTTATTTTTACCTTAAAAAACCTGTATTAAGTCGAGTTTTGCTGTATATTTTTATAATTGTATCTTGATAACTTTTATAAATCGTCCATCATATAATTTAACGGCCTAAAAGCTATATAAGAGTAAATTATCAAAAGAAAAAAGTATTGATCTTATCATTTTTATTTAAATATTTTTTAAAAATTCTTATAAATCTTGATAAAATGTGTTGCATCTATATTTTATGTGTTTTTAGAGAAAATGCTAGTATATTTAGTGTTACTGAACTAATTAATAGCCTAACTCTTGTATACATTTCTAAATTAAAAACCTATTTTAACTACAAAGCATTTAACGGCAAAAAATTCTATATAGAACCATTTACTGAATATACGTTACCATTAGTACATGTTTTTTTCAGTTTTTATTCAAAGAAATTTCATTATGGTTTTATATTTTGGATAAATTTATGCTATATCGGACAAAAATCGAATAAAATCATTTAGTACCAACAAAATTAATATAAAAAAAACTCATAATCCTTCAATTCAAGTCACAAAATAACTTATATCCGGTTAAGAAGAGTTGTTTCATTTCCCAAAAAATGTTGAATATTAAAAATTAAGAATAAAAATATCAGGCTATACTTGTAAATTTGACACAACACTATTTTAGTACCACTCTTTTATTTTATTTTTCCCTTTTTTAAAAAAATTAACTCTCATGTATTCTAAAATTTATTTGGGGGGTTTAAATGCGCAAGATTATTAAAATATCATTGATTTAATAAAATATATAAAAATAACGGCATAAGTTTGATTTTTTTTTTGCTTGGGGGCTACTTTAGGTATTATTTAGTATTTAAAATAAATTTTTGGCCAACAGAAAAAAAAATAATCAGCTATTATTCCGTTTTTAATAGTCCGGAGAGAAAATAATTTAGTTTTTATTCCGATACCCTCATATATAGAGTTAAAAGTTTGACAAGGTAAAAATATCAAAGATAGGGGCTGAATTTGTTCATTCAATTTGATTATTTGATACAAATATGTTGATTCTCTTTTTTACTGAATCCTAAAAATCTTTACTCAACTATGATTGTTAGTTTTATTTTATTTCAAAATCTACTTGTAAAAAAGAACAAAAAAAACATGATATTTGTATTAAGTTCTCTCAATAGAGATGAAGTTAATGAATGCTTATAAAATTAGGTTACAAAAACGAGTACTATTTCTAAATATTAGCTATTTTTTTTTTTATGCGGTAATTATATGAATCCTGGGATAAGAGAGATTTCCGCCTTGAAAGATGCTATTCTTATTGTTTATGAAAAAAGCTGTGATACCTATAATACACTTTACGTAGAAATTATTACTCATTGTTATTTTTTGGATTTACTTTTCATAAGACTATCCATCACCTTAATTGAGGCCCCTAGTTTTTGGAAAGCGGGATTATCATTATATAGATTGAAGCAGTTGATATTACAAAAATATATTCCTATATTACTAAATTCATATATTGTGCAAGGTAAATTGGATGTAAATTTATTTATTTTTTATTACCAGTTTTAACCTACCATCTCTTTTTAATTCTGAGTTAATAAGGTCTTTCTCACAGAAAAGAAACATTTCATCAATTTTTTTGATTAGGATTCTACGAATGAAAATTCTCTGTATTTTTTAAATTTCAATTTTATACTTCAAGATAATAAATTTTAGAGTTATTAGCTCGGATTCCTAAAATTCCGGGAGACATTATGATAATGATAACATAACTCCTAGTAAATTCTTTATTTTTTAATTTCAGATGAATTATTGGTTTTTTCCAGGATTGTTCTTGATACAAGATTATTTACCTACGTATGGATAAAGTATCGATTAAAAGAGTATTCGGATTAGTTATGCCATTTAAATGTATGATCAGGTCAATCCCAATTGGAATTAAACCCGATAAATTTGATTTTTTTTAAAAAAGTAACTTGTATTTTATTTTATATTGTAAATTTTATAGTAAAATCTTATTTTTTAGAAAATATAAAAATATATCTAGTTGTTTTAAAAAAATCTTGATATTACTAATAACGGGTGCATTTAACTAGCCCTAGCAAAAAATGGGACATAAGAAAATATTCTGATATTTTTTACATCTTTTACCCCAGAAAAAAAATGTATTGATCGAGTTTAAAAATATTTTTTTGATACCTTTATAACATTCCATTCACAAATTTGGAAAAAGTAATTCATTTAAAAAAAACCACCAGCAAAATTTGGAGCCTCTCAGAATACTGATTCATTTATGATATTTTTAGATTATGAAATTTCAATATTTGATTTGATATGCAACACAATAATATTTTCTATTCAAAGTGTTGATAATTGTATCGGAGAAATTTTCTTTTCTTTTTTTAAAAAAATGGTTAATTGCAGTAATCTTATTTTTTTAATGCTAAAAGTTTGAATTTTTGGCTAAAAAGATCACTATTTATTATAGAACTATATTTTAAACATATTATATAATTTTGAATAATTAATTATTCTAAAAAAAAATCCCCACAGTTAAAATTGAATTATTTGCGAACTTTTATATATCTATGTGGGATGTTGGAAAACGTGAAATTAAATTTGAATTTTTTTTATTTATAGTAATCTCTGGCACCTTCTACAAAAGAAATTAACACTTGAAAACTAAACGGACTTTATCGTTTTCCAATTTATTGCAGAGAATGTAAAGTCTATCAAAAATACAAGCTGAAGGATTTATGTTTTCGGCTATTCTTTTGGAAAGATAGCCTTTCACCTGGATATCAAACATGGTTTATTTCCCTGTGTCTGTTAATAATGGGGAGAAAGAAGGGGTGTTCAAAGTTTTTAATCAGCCTTTATCACATGTTCTGTTATAAAAAATATCTAGGATGAATTAGGGGGGAAGATGTGTTTGTG
>LSSL01002166.1:0-10033 GCA_001953115.1 Smittium mucronatum
TTTTTAATCCATGGAAATTTTTATTCATCAGAAATTCTTTTTTTCACTTAAATTTTGGGATTTAACGATGTAATATTGTAAAAAATTGTGTGGTGCGGCAAAATATACCAAAAAAATATTTTTATTCTTTTAATGAAAATCATTTTCATGTTTTTTTTGCGTAGGAACATAATTCCTTATTAAATTCCAATAAATTTACATAAAACCATTGTCTGTTCTGTACATCAAAAACTTGTAAAATAAGCTTATAAATGATCACCAATTTTTTCTCTAAACGTAAACACATAATAAACTTATAAATTATCCTCATTTTATTTAAACGGATTTGGATCCACTTTTTTCCGATCTAAAATTACTTTTATTTAAATTGGATACGCTTTTTTGTAATCACTTTCACTTTTATTGTGATTTGGAGCACTGAGACCGAAATTCATCAACTTATTCTGAATTAATTTTTACTTCAATTCGATTTAGTCGCGTTTTTTCCAAATTAGATTTGCTTTTTTAAATTTTCTTTCACTTTTTCCGGATTCACATTATAAAATGTGCAGATGTGTATTCTTTTTAGAACCTAACAAAGAATTTGAATATATTTGAGATAGATTTGATAATAGGCTTTTTGGTGTATGATATTTTATTCATTAAACTCATAATGGTTTTAAATGAATATTTTTGAAAATTCAAACCAACTTCAAGTCATTTTTCAAACCATTTCTTCGTATAAATACCTTACCATCCAAATTTAATTCAACTCATATTTTATAATTTTATAATTTTATAATTTTATAATTTTATAGTTATAAAATATAATGAAGCAGCCTTATAAACCTGATAATATAATATATTATATGTTTATGTCTAACAGCAAAATTTTATCGAATATTACTTTGAAAAAAAAAAAAAACAATCCCCTCTAAAAACGACCATTTAATTGTATATAAACATTTTAAAAAAGTTTAACACTACAGCTTATATCAGAGGTAAGACTTTTTATAATATTCTACCTAAATACATGCTTTTTTTGTATAAATTTTAATAGTAAAAACGATTTAATGAATCTGTTATATTTATTTTTACAAAAAAACTAAACAATGAATGAATTGATATCAGATTTTGAACAATGGTTGGATTTTTGTGAGTTTAAATCAATGATATATATATATAGCCAGTGACGCTAATTTTCAATCATTGACTAATTTTTGAAACTTATAATTTTAAGGTAATATTTTATGATATTGATACATATAATAGTATAATTTTTATTTTTTTATGTTTAAGTAATATCAATATAATTATTATATATTTCTAATAATTATATATTTTAGCCTTTGAGTCAAATTTATCAGCGTTTTATTGTCAAATTTCTCAATAAATTCAACATAAATTAGTACAACTAAACATTAAATTGGATATATAAAGAGGAAAAGGTTTTATTATTATTGTTTTTTTAAACAAGATAATATTCCAGGCCGGTTTTTTTTTTTGGACTGCCTAAGTTTTTCCTCTCAATTATCAGTGTAATAATTATCTTGAATAATCCATTAGATAATAAATTTTTGTGTAATTTTTTTCTTATTTAAAAACTGGTAGTATTAAATATATATAGTTCTGTGCTTTTTCATGTGTATATTGCAAAAAAAAACTGCTTTTTGAAAAAAATATTCTTTATTTTGTCAAAGAATGAAACATAGTTATTTAATATAAAAAAATCACAGGTCATGATTTTTTTTTTTTTGGAAATGATATAATTAATAAAATAAAAATAAAATGCACATCTATATCAAAAATAAAATATTCGGGCATTCTGATATCTTATCTGAGCTTATTTCTTTGTATTTTATTTTCCAGGATGCTTTATTGTCTCAATAGAAAGTTCTAAAAAATCAATTAATGACTTTTTAACCCACCTTGAATATTTTTCTTTTATTTTTTGAACAAAATTTCAAGGATTTTATTATCAAAGGGCCAAAAATAATTTTACTTTCTTCCCAAGTATCTTTATTGTCGAATTGATTATTATATCTTCCTTTCAAAACTTTCTTCGTCCGTTTGATGGTTTTATGTATTTTTTATAATAGTGATTTATTTTTTTAAAAAAAAAATAATGTTCAGGAATTAGCCTCGCTAAATCTATATCCTTCGATATATTTCCATTATAACCCTCTGATTCTGCTACATTTTTTTTAATTTTTTTTTTTTCGAAATTTCAAAAACAGTGTATTTTATTTATTTTTGGATAGAACCCTCTAGCTTCTATTTATATTGCAGTAGAAGATTCTGCTACTATTCTTGAAATTTCTCAGGTTGAACTAAACCTTTAAAGTTCAACTTATAAAATTTTCAAATTCCATAATATGAATTTAATTCATCTGAATTAACGGTTGATATATCCACTGATACAAAATTTTGTTTTATCCAGCTAAAAACTGCTAATATAACAGGAGATTTATCACTGATCAGTTTAAATTTATATTCAATTTGTAGAACAGATGATAAATATGGAATTAGTTACTGGTATTGTAATTTTATCATAGCTCTTATTAAAACTAAGCCTCTTTAATAATCACAAAATAAGGTCAAAATATTTCTTTGGAATAAAAAATTGCTTTAAATTTTTCTAAAGTAATTTCATTAGAGGGATTTAAAATTTCTATTTGTTTTCTGTTAAATATGTATTTGATATATTAAAATATTCTTCGGGTTTATTGATTATATTTTTAATAGTGTTGGAGCCGCGAAAAATTTCGACATCGTCTAATATTTTTCTTTTTAATTCATTTTTATTATTTTTAAGGCAGTTCTGTAAATCTTCACTCTAAAATTACGCAATATTTTTATTTTCATACCTGTAGGGCATCCATTTACTTTTTTAAAGTAATAATTTTTTGCCGAAAAATTATTTTTGACTTTATAATATCCTATTCTTGACTCCTGATTAATTTTAAAGAATTTCACAATATGTTCATGAGACGTCCATTGTTAAATTTTTAATGAAAGATAATTGAAAATATAATTAAATGCTGTTTTAGTGTAATAATTGCAATGTGAACATATAATTTAGGCTTTAGATACCATACAATAGGAGATATTTAATATTTTATACTTACTATTTATTATTTTATTTACAAAGTCATAGAATTGAATATAAAATTTGGGTTTTTAAGAAAAAAATATCCATATTCAATATTCAAAAACCCCCTAAAAGAAAATTGTGGCAATAAATTCATTTATTTTTGAACGCTATAATATTTTGTGAGTGATTCGTTGGTCATTTTTTTATAATTTTTTATTACATAGTTCTAATTTAATAGTATTATTTATTATTTCGTATGAAAAATAGCCTAAAATTTTTTATTTGTTTAAATTTTTATCAATTAGTTTCATTCATGATTAAATCGATATTTTTGCTAGAAAGTATAGAATAAACTATAAAAGGCTTATAAATATTAAAAATTAATTATTATTTTTTTTTTGGAATGTCAGATTTTTTCTTAAAAAACAATCACATATTTTTCATTAGAAGATTTTTATTAGAAAACTGATAAAAATGGTTAGGTTTTGATGTAGAAATAAGAAGCTAAAATAAACAGTAGACGAAATATTTTTTTTCTTGATTTTCTTTGGACAGCCGGTAATTAATTTACTGCTAATAAATGTAATACCAAATAAGTTTTTTATATTATTTTCAACAATAAATTAGTATATTTTAATGCATATGTTTTTTTAAAAAAGATCTAGCATGTACACAATATGACTTTCAAATTTAAAACAAATTTGAAAAATAAAATATAATTTAGTTCAAAAAATAATATAATATTTTTTAGGAGATTGAAATTCATGATCAAAATCGATCTTTTGGAAGCGAATAGAAAAGAATCGGAGAAAAATTCGTCAAATAACTTGAATAGATTATACCCCATTACATTATAAAAGTAAAATCCCCTAAATTTATATTATTTTTCAAAAAAAAATCGGGTCTTAAAATACGTTTGTTTATGTGTTATTTTTACAAAATCATTGATTGATTCAATTAATTAAAGGCTTCTCCATTATGTATAGTATCTTTTTATGTAATATTAAATATATCCAAAGAAATATTGATATGTGAGTGTAATTTATCGTATCCCTTATACCAATTAGAGTTTTTGTTTAATTATATATTTTTTATTTGGTCCAATAAATTTTTTAAATTCGAGGTAATAAATCCGTTTTTTCAAAAAAAAAAATTCTGAATAGATCCTGAAAAAAATTCTCATTAGATATGAGTTGAATACTAAAAATTCATTTATGATTTAATATAAGATTTACCAACTTTGTTTAGAATATCTTTTATTTTCTTAAATACTTGAATAGAAAAATTTATGTGCTTGAAATTTTTAGTAAAACTGGCTAATACTAGAGGTATTAGACTTTCCAAATCAGCGATTAAGGTGTATATTTTTCATATAAAGCCTATTTTTTCTAATTATTTATTCAAAACTCCAAATATCCATAAATATGATTCAGTTTAATCCTCTTGTACAATAATATTGATACAGGAGCACGTTATTGATCAAAATCCGCAATCGCTGCAATTATTACAGGGTATTCACCCATTACCAGGTTAAATTCGATTATAATTTATATTAGGAAAGTGATGTTTTTTTCTATAGCCTCCTTTGATGTTATAAAATTCAAATAACCAATTTTTCTTTATGAAGCCGGAAAAATATACCGCCCAACTAAAAACCTTATTACAAATGATTTTTTTTTTTTTTAAAAAAAAAAAAATCTTAATAAGATGAAGTATCTGATGTTTTTTGACAAATTTATCCAAAAAATATCGATGGAAATATCCGTATATTTTTTTACTGTTCTTCTTTCGTTGTTGGAATTATAGTAGATTTTATTGACTTCGATATTAATTCCATTTTTTACAAGTTTTTTTTTTTAAAAAAAATCTATCAGAATTTATGTTTCTTTTTGATATATCAATTACCAATTTTTTAAATCTCGGCTCTTTGGGATCTTTACAGTACAGAAGATGGGAATTAACAAGATTTTTTTAAAAAAAATTTAGCGGGAAACCACAACCAATTGAAGATTTATTGAAACAGTATTAATCTAGAAATTCAAGTATTCAGATGTTCTTATTCTCCAAAATTTGGGATTTTCTGAATATAGGCAGCTATCCACAAGAATAAATCTTTTTATTTTTATTCCTGTATAAATAAACGTGCACATATTGAAGTAATATTTTAGATAAATGATATATTATAAATTAAATCCAAGAAAAGCCCGAATGTCAAATTCTATAAAAGCTGGAACTGAATCAAATGGATTTATTTGCTAAATATCAGCTAAAAAAAGCATATTTAATAAAATTTAATAGGCGTTTTTTTTTTGTCTTTTATTTTTTTCAGTATACAAAAAAAAAATAGCCGATTTTTTTATTTGAGAATTTTAACTGCGATGTTCGGATAAAACAATAAAATAGTTGGGATTTGCATAAAAATGATGGGAGTTTACAATAAAAAGCAGACTTTATAGATAATGGTTGAATTTTACACAAATCAGTCGAATTTTTGCTAATATTTTTTTTATAATATGGTTGTTGGGAATACTAATTTGGTTTATGAAAAAGTTTATCATTTAGATTGTTTAATCTGAATTTTGAAACTGAGAAACATGGATTATTCAGAAGCGATTTTATTTTTATTTTACAAAGATTATACTTTACAGCATTGTATTTTTTAAATTCTTAAACACCAATAATAAATACACTTTTTGAAACCGATAACAGGGAAAGTTGCGACTAAAAACCAAGTAACACTAAAAACATTCAGATTTATACAAAATTATTTGCCTGATTTTCATGCAGCTAAAAACATAATTTACCAGAAGTTAGCAATATTTTTCAGATGATTACAAAGATCGCCTTTCATTCACAAATATTTGCTTATTATAGCTTGAATTATCGGATCTAAATAATTTAAACAATGTTTAGTTGTTTGATGGCAGCACCCGGCTAGAATAGTCGGCAACAAGTTACTGTAAAAGGTATAAAGCATGCTCCTTAATCATCGGTTGGCAAATATTTCTTTCTGGGAAACCACCAATGATGAGTCCTGGTTACCACTTTAGGGAGACCTACGAAACCACCCAACTTCCCCTCCGGCTGGACAGGACGGCTGAGGATTATTATTTTCAGCGAAAAGAGAAGACAATTCCCAGTAGGTACAATTATTATCAGATTTAATCAAAATCTCTAGCGAAGAACAAAATTATAGTGTGTATCAATGCGATTTAAGTTCACACTCTGACATTCTTTTAGTTGCATAAATTCGACCTGCAAATCGTCCGGAATTCAAGCAGTAAAAGATGGATTGGGGGAAGGATTATTGTAAAGACACTATTTGCATTCCGTCACTTTTATAAAAAGATGTGGAGGGAGGGGGGGGAGGGCAAACGAGGATGAACGGCTTTACTTTTAAAAATAACCTTTTGGTCCACGGACAAGACAATCGCGGGAACAGGCGCAAATGGTAAAATGTAATCAGGGACGATTCATAATTACAATTTATTTTTTTTAATAGCATGAGCTTGTTTTACCGCCATCGTCTTGGCCAGTATTTTAGACGATGGGATTTGAATGAACACCAAAACTGAATATTTGAACCAGACTCTGCTAAAATAGAGCTGGTTTTTTTTTGAAGGAACTATCGGCCAATGATTTTGCATCCTGCTAGTGGCGGCGGTATAAATCCAAATGCGAATTAGATTGTGATGTGAGCATTTTTTTTTTTAATTTGCAGTTTAACTTGGCAAAGTCTGGATGAAGGCCGAGTGGGGTGTTGGAGTGGGAGATTGGGGGAGTGGGGAAGTGGGGATTGGCGCCTCTAATCGCCTATACGGTTTCTGGGACTGCGAATTAGCTGCTTTCTTTACTCGTTTTTCGAAACGTTCTATACGCATCGATTTGGGAGGATGGGCCAATAATGTAGTTTATATAATTAGCGTGGTTTTCATTTACAATTCCCAACCGATTTTATAGTTGCAGATTTTTTTAAAAAAATAAAAATAAACGATATGGGCGAATTCGTTTAATCAAAGCGGATGTTGAGTGGTGGGTAATTGTAGAGGATTTGTAAATGCCGACAGTTCGAGTGTTGATTCGAGATTTGGAAGCTTGGATTGATTGGCAGGCGTACCAGCAGTATCACATGGAACTGAAGAAACCGGTTGGGTGTAAAACACAAGTCGCAAAATAAAAAAAAGCAAAAAATAAAAGTGTACCTGGTGGAAGAATAAGGAGCAGGAGGATAGGAGTAGGGGGAGGAGAGGGTGAATATCTAAAGTGCTAGGCGGAGTATTAGGAAGGATAGAGACTAGAGCAGATTACCTATTTATTGGCATTGGAGAAAAGAAGGGAGAATGGGGGGTGGGGATGGCCGGGGAATCAGTTGCGGGTTTGCGCTGAATTCGTGTTTGTGGTTGGTCGACAGTTTACAAACAAGGATTTATCCAATAATGGAATAGATTCATGTTGTCGACAACTTTATTTGCGATTCAGAGATTGATTGGGCTGGGCATTTCTGGTGGGCCAAAAATGGGATTTTGGCTCATCCGATTCAGGAATAAAAGTATGCGGAAATTCTCTTTAACAAAAAGACCAGACATTAAAGAGTTTAATCTACCTTGATTTTATTTTTGCAAGAGTCTATATCAAGCAGAGCAAATCTGCCGTCTAGACCCATCCTTACTTAATTCAAGTTAAATTTATAGCTTTTAGTGTACTTTACAAGAGATTCTATAGAGGAGTAGTACTAAAAACAACAACAACAACAACCATGAAGAAAATAAATTCACCTATCCCTGCGAGTTTAGCTAAAGAATGCGAAAAGGCTGCAAAGATCTTGAACGCCTTTGTTGGTACATCTCTTTTCATGCCCTATTATCAATAATACTTTTATATTTGGTTCCGCGCCCATTATTTTATTCGCGTTGGGTTTTCCTCACTTTTGATTTTTTTTTTTTTTTCTTTAATACAAACCTATAACCGAACTGCATTTTTATCTTGCTTAGATCCCAAGTCTGCCAAGAGTATCGATAAGGTCATACCCAAGAACATCCTCGAGAGATGCAAAGGGATTGCCATCTTGACCATCATCAAGGCTGGTTTCATATGGTCTGGCCGTGTTGGTTCTGGTCTTGTATTTGCTCGGTAAGTCTCAGAATTTTTCCTGGTTATACCTTTATTTTATTACTTTATAAGGCCCTTTCTGGGCTTATCAAAGAATAACCTTTCTTATCTCTGCTATCTTTTTTTTCCATACTAATTCTGTGTCCCTCATACATTTTTATTTAATTTTTATAATCCTACTGAAAATATTGAACTTAGTTTACCAGATGGAAGTAAGACTTGGCTGTTTATGCTTTTTTTACCCCCACCCTCCTATTTTATTTCTTTTACAAGTATGTATTTTCATTATTTTATCTCTTTTTTTCCCATTTTATAGGATGGTCCGCCCCATCTGCCATCGGAACTGCAGGTATTGGTGTTGGAGGTCAAATCGGTGCTGAATTGACTGATTTCGTCATGATATTGAACACAAGTTCTGCTGTTAAGGCTTTCTCACACGGCGGAAATGTGACTTTGGGTGGAAACATTGGCGGTAATTTTATTTGAGATTGAGGCGCACTTTTAGTGATTATATCATCTCACAACTAACCACTCTGTTCTATTTTACCATTCTAGTTGCTGCTGGTCCATTCGGAAGAAGCGCTGAAGTGAGTGGTGCTGTTTTAAACGTTGCCCCTGTGTTCTCTTATAGCAAGAGTAAAGGACTGTTTGCTGGTGTTTCTTTGGAAGGATCCGTGATTTTAGAGCGTAAGGATGCTAATGAAAAGTTCTATGGTCGCAGAGTATCTGCCAACTCTTTGCTTACAGGTCAAATCGAGCCTCCTCCACAAGCATCCTCTCTTTACCGAGCAATGGAACTAAAAAGCAGTAGCTCCGCTGGCTTATACGGCAGCCCCGCTCCAGGTTCAGCCCCACCATCAAATCCATACGATGGTAATTTTCAATAATCACTAGTTTCTTGACTTATATCCTTTAATATTCCTTATTTCAAAATTTATGATTGTAGATTCCCAAACTCAGAACTATGGCACTACAAACTACTCAGCCAGTCCTTATGGCACCAATGCTTCTCGATTAAACAATCCAATAGTGCCTGAAGCAAATGGTGGTGGGTATCAGAGCAGGTATTCAGCTCCTCAGAACAACCCTCCCAATTATTTAGATACCACTGGCGGTGTCACCCGCAACGTGCCAGAAAAATACGGCGTTTCTACTCAGCAAAGCAGAAACACAATGCCTCAGGCCGACGCTTATTACGGCCAGGCATCGCGTAACACGGGATCTTTGGCAGGAAACAGAGCTCCACCCCCACCACCTCCTATGCCACAAGCGCCAAAGGAAAGAACCGCAACTGCACTGTACGCATTCAACGGAGATGCACCCGGCGATTTGCGATTCAATAAGGGCGATGTAATAACAATAACAAAGAGCACTGCCACTCAGGACGATTGGTGGGAAGGGAAATGCAATGGTCTCAGTGGTCAGGTAATACGAATAATTGTCTAAATTACTCTATAAACCACCATCTCTAGTTATTTCTCCCTGGAGGATTTTCTTTTAACTTTCCATCGTTTCTAAATAGTTCCCAGCCAACTACGTGCGCGTGGATTAAGCCCCTTTATTGTTTAACCCCACCACCCCCCTCTCTCCCCACTCAAAATTTTCTATAAACAAAACAGGAAATCGGGTTTATGGATAATATTTTGCGATTTGGTGCCATTAATTATACTATTTATTTTATTTTTATTTCTCAGTTTCATCACCCATTTAGATACGCATCGCCGCGACTAGAATGAGGTGAGGGGGGGGGGGGTGTCTTGAACTTCCGGTTGAAAGTGTGAAGAAACAACGTCTTTTTTTTTTTTTTTTTACAACTAGTATGCTTGACCATTCTACTGATTTTATACTACT
>LSSL01002168.1:0-33117 GCA_001953115.1 Smittium mucronatum
TACTTTTCGAAGTGCACTAGACTAAAATTTCACACAGCGTTGGTCTATTCTTGGTTGGGAGTAGTGGAGATAGCGCACAGCGATTCGGAGGACAGCGATTCCAGAGGAAGACCATCTAGAAACAGGAGGAACCTATCATTTAGCACAGCTGAGACATAGTCTAGTGCACAAGTCCAGCGTTCGACAGTCAGACGGATCTCAACGTCTAACAGCTATTTGTAGGAAAGCCATGTCGATCAATCCCACGTTTGGGTAGGAGCCTAATTTTATTAATCCTGTTAGAAGTAGACTCTGACTAGGAGCTCAGTAGATTCAATGAACTGTTGTTCGTTGACAAAGAGCTTAATTCATGATTGCACGTAACCTCAGTCATCCAGCCTACTTGAAGCAATGCCAGGGGGGGTCTTTCGGTATGTAGATGGAACCCTTTTCCCGTAGGTACGCAGCCGGTAATCCGGCAGAGGAGCTTATTGTAGTTAGGATAATAGTCTTTTCTATACGTATTTTTCTTTTTTTCAATTTTTTTAGTATAATTTTTAATGAAGTTATCTTACAATAAAATTCCGTGATACAAAAAAAGAGTTGATATTTGGTTATTGTGTTATCAGTACTATGGTGGAAGATCACACTTTTTTTACTTTTTACTTTTTTCAAGCAGAATTTATTTTTAAACTTTATAAAAATGAATAAAAACATCAATAAAAAGTTTTAAACAAGGTTGAAATTTCTCAAAAAAATTTCTATCCAACTCAGCTCTAGCAGCTCATTACCCACTAGGCATTCGTTGAAGGATGCTGATGATCTATTAATACCTTACAGTATTAATAGAAGAACACTATTAATTACTTCCAAAAAATTTACTGTTTCCAGTTTAATTATTTGGCTGGTTTCGTCAGCGCAAAGGCGTCAAAAAGATTTTTTAGACCCCCCCCCCCCCAAGGATTTTTGCGATAAGCTAAAACTGGGCTGGATCTGCAGAAGAAACACTTACATTTTCATTGAAATTAATATTTTGAGCGAAAAATATCTCAATTTTATTTCTGCAGATGTTGACTCATTTTTTTTACGCTAAAAATAAGTGTTTGATATTTCTCTGAAGTATTTTTTTTTTAGTGAAAAAAGGGGAAATTTAAAAAATTTTACCATAGAAGATTTTAGCATTAGCCACTTGTAGAACCTTCTAAAACATGGCTATTCGAAATTTTATGATTTCCTGGAAGTATATTCTCTGATCTGTGTGCAAGACCTGAAGTTTGATCCAGCTTCTAGAATTTTTTTATTCCCCAATCTAGAGCCGATTTTTGTATAGTTTAGCGGTTATATAAACTTTTTTGATCTCGCCAATGTTTTTTCGGTTTGAAAAATTTCGTATGTTTTAAAATATGTTTTGAGCCATTTATATTTCCTAGTCACTCGTGTATTCATTTGGGATCGGTGGGGATGTTAATCAAGTCGGTGATCCAAGTTTTTGAATCTTTCCATTTGATAAATGCGCGCTCATAGGCTACACTGGTTTTCAGAAACACGTATTCTATCCCCATTTTATCTCTAAGTCATTCCATATATGTATTTTTACCTGATTTGGATGATAGCCTCAACGATTTATCCATGTATCTTTCTGGTTATATTTTCACTCATACCGAACTTTTCACCATCGTAGCATCCAGTTGGCGTCAATACAGAACATATGAAATTTATTTTGAATCCAATTGGAAGATTAGATCTCGATAGAAATCTATATTCTCCAAAAAATTCAATTTGACTTTTGATTTATTTTTTGGTTAGCAGATAAAATTCTGTCAAATTGACCAATAGCTGCCAAATTATTAAAATATATGTCGTATTATTAATCTAGATGTCAATTTATCAAATAAAGGTCTATTTAGGCTATTTTGGATTTAAAATCAGTCAAAAAGATGCTCAATGATAATTTCTAAATTCTTTGTGTTGATGTATCTGACTTTATTGGGATTTCAATGTCAAAAAAACCCAAAAAAATATCTCCATGAGCGCATATTCTCTTGTTCGAACCTAGGGAGATTTATATAAACCAATTTATGGGAATTTTTTATAAATAGAAATACATCTTCTTTTACTCGGTATTTGAAATTCTACGAGCCCTGATTATTAAACTTTTCCAGAGCTTAAATTTTAGAATAAATAATCTTCAATGCACTATCTCTTGATAAATCGAAACCCCGTTTATCGCTCACCGAAAGCTATTAACAATGCAAATCGATGAGAAAACACACCGAGAAACTACCCACTTCCTAAAATATTCCCGGTAAGTTGAGTATTCCAAAATAATTTATATTAAATTCGATCTTATATTTATGGTATATATATGATTATATTTTAAAATTAATCGAATTGATAAAAGCTTTCTGAGTTTATAAAAATTACAAAAGCAAATTATCACTCATAGAGAATTTATTTTTAGTGGTATAAATATCTCATACTTTATATTTATATACATTAAATGATATTGTAAGCATAAGTTTTATATTTTATATATTAATAACTAAATATTTAAAAAAATTGGTGAAGCTACTAAAAAACTTTAAATTCATTAATTTGATTCATATTTTAAAGATTTATTATTAATTTTATTCAAAGTAAAATAAAGTATATGATTTTTTTTTTATTAATCCTTGTTAAGAATTTGGTTTTTATGTATCTATTTTGATCTTGCTGCTTTTCTAACATCTTTTACTAATTTTACGTTTAGAAGATTGAGCAAATTTACACGAATAATTAACGAGCGTGCTTGATAGCACTTTTTAATTTCCAAAAAGTTTTTGCATAAGCAAAAAATTTCTCTCCAACTATTTAATCTAACTCTGCAAAATATGTAACAGTAATCTTCAACATCTTTCGAAATGTTTATAAACCTGTTACAACTACTGTTTCCAATTGATGCCGAAATTTGACTTTTTTTTCTTTCGAGACTTAATTACTTATCTATAAAAAGAAATATCTTGAAATCAATATCCTTGGAAATAAATAATAACCAATTTTTCGAGTTTTTAAGCAGAACCATTTCATCGTAGTTAATTTTTTCAAATTCTGGGTTGTACCAGTCTACATAATCCTGAAGCACCTTTACCGAGATTTTTAAAAAATTAAGATATTTACTTTTCTCCAATTTGATTACTTGTCTTTTAAGGTTCTATTGAATCTTTCTAAAGATTTGTTTGTTGATGGAGAAAATAAACCGACCCAATCATACCAGAGATCATTTTTTCTGAAAAACTGATCATTTATTTTTTTAATAGTTTTTTCCAAATCTCAGAATTTTTTTCATTTTATAAGAAATAAATGAATTGCCTTTTCAAATAAATTAGTTGTTGAGATAAGTTGAAGCTTCGTAAAATCGCTATATATTCTATTTTTAATTGATACATCTAAAACCCTTATCATTTTCATCATTTTTTTAGAAACACGAAACCAAAAATGTATTCTTTTCATCTTAAAGCGAAAGATATTTACATCATATGAAATCTTAGGGGAAGATTCTGTTATGATTTTTTATATCCCCCCAAAAAAATTGATATCTATTCATCTCTCATTTTAAAGTTTCCAGAATCCAGGCATAAGATTCTTTGGGATCTTTGCTTACTAAAGATGTCGACAAGGGTATAAACGTCTGTCTTAAGTCAGATATAATAGCTATTATCGCAGGATAATTTCCTTCATCTAATTTAAAAGTGGAATCTATGTGCATATTTTTAGCCATAGATAAAAATATTAATACATATTTAGAGGTTATAGCGCTCTTAAATTTGATATATCGCTTGAATAATCAGCTACTTAGAATCGCTAATTGTTTCGTTTTATTTAATTATTTCTCAGATATTAATAAATTCGTCTAAATTGGGGCAGTGACTTGATTTATTTTTGATTTTTTCGTTTTTAACATAATTGCAAATTTTTTTTATTCTAACTTATCTGCCTTTGCTTTCCAATATTTTCTTTATATCGATAGATTTGAAACAATTTTTACTGAGCTATAAGACCTAATCGCTGAAGTTTTTGGATAAATCTCTAATACATTCTAAATTATGGTCATTTTGGGAAATTAATGTTCTCTTACCATCATAAAAATTCTAAATTTTCATTTTGCCAGAAAATATGCAATTTTTCAAGGTTATGCAGTATTAAACAGTAGATTTGTAGTTTTTTGAAATTTTGGAATATATTATTTTCCAAAAGTGCGAGTAATTCGAAAAAGTTTTTTCATCTGAAATATCCCATTTTCCATCAGAGCCTAGCATTTTTAGGCTTACAAGTTTATAAGATTTTGTATTTTAAATTATTATTATTAAAATAATAAAGGAAAAATTATTTTTAAACTATTAAATATTCGAGTTTATACATAGATTATAAAAAGCCCAAAATTTTCGCTTAATTTTGCACGCTATTAGAATTATTATTATTAAAATTCTTTCAGATAAATTAACCATCATTAGAGGATTTTGTTGATATAGTTTTTTTTGACTTCGTATTGACATATTTTTAATACAAAATGGCTAGTTTGAAATATTGTTGCCTAAATCGACTTTTATTTGAAAAATCGACAGCCAGATTAATAATTTGGACGTTTTTTTACTAATTTGTTTTTCTTTTGGGTAATTTGACATATTTTTAGCATTTAACCTTATTTTTTTTTGAGTTCGCTGATGCTGACCAATCATAGTTGAATATTTAGTCAGCGATTCATATTTTTGTAGAATTACATAATTTTGTCTTATGGAAGTGAAAGAATTATTTATTTTTGAGTCTATTCTGACAATTTCGTAGTTGGATGCGATTTTTTTTATTTTTCATGTGTCGTCTCAATGAGATACCACGCTTAGAGAACTTCTAAGTGGCTTTGGTGATTTTGCTATTACTACAGTATCATCAGTGAATATAAGTCCAGAGATATTTTTTCCTAGTGAAGGTACATATACTCCCTCTAACCCAACAAAAATATCTTTAATAAAAAGGCTTAATAAAATCGGAGATTTTGGGCATCTCTGCAGCACACCAAATTTGTATTTGAACATCTTAGAAATCTCATTTTTTATTTTTACGGATGATTATAGTGAATCATACAGACATTTTATAACTTTTAAGATTATTACGTCTGTTTAATATTAATCAAATTATCACCAGTTCCACTTACGATAAAAAAATCATAAGCTTTAGAGAAATCAATAAATACTAACCAGGTTTTTGTTCCGTGACTCCCCCCCCCGTTTAAAATTTTATACAAAATTATTGAGTGGGAGGCACAATATTCTCGAGTCCTAAAAGATCCTTGTTATTTTGTATTTTTCTCTGAAAGACGAGAGTTTGTTGGGTTAAAAAAATACCAATATTTTTTATCAAACATCGGTATAACCGAGATATCTCAGTGATTTCTTTGGCCTTGAAGATTCCCTTTTTTGGGACTGGTAACACTACGCTTTTTGAAATTATTTCAGGAATGTATCAAGTATCCCAGATTGTCCTTAAAATTTTAAAGAATATCTTGGCCATATTTGAAGTATGTGAAATTTAAATTTTAAAGGTTTCAATACTTCATTGAAGATTCAACAGGTCCCAGATGCTTTGTTTTTTGGTATTTCTTTTAGCTCAGAGGTTATTTTAGACTATTATATTGGTAAATCACACTGTTTTAAGGGCTTTATTTCATATTTGAACATTGTTTTCCACTTATAAGTAGTTCTACTGTTCCTAACTAAATCTGTTGTAAGATTTTTGAAGCGATTTTCCCAAATTTTCAGTTTTTACTCACTATCTACTATTAAATTTTCGTGAATATCAAGCACTGAAACTACCGAAGTGCTGATTTTAAACTTTCAAATTGAGTATTTGATGAATTTTCACGATTTTTTGGATCATTAGTGTTTATATATTAATTAAGTTTCAAGGGTTTTTTTCATAAAAAATTTTTGAATCAAGTTTTTTTGACTTCTCAACATCATATTTTCCCTTTACATATGAATCCAAATCATTTTTACCTTTATTCAGAAGTTTAAAAACTTTTTTTAAATTTTTTTATTTGATCAGCAGGATAAGTGGGGTCGTTTATAGCACCTAATCTGTCAGATTCATTCATTTTTATAACAATTAACTGTTTAAAATTTCTAGTTATTTCGATTCGATCGGTGACCAAAGATAAATTCTGTCGCTTGAAATTAATTTGACCTTTACCGATTCTATTTTTTTCACGTTGATTTTTCTTTTTTGTGTGGGTCTAGCTATAGAATCCAATTCCCATTCAGCTATGATAGTAAAATGGTCAGATACGACATAATATTTGTTTGCAGTGTACTGGTTTCGTCTTGATACTACCTCTTATAAATATATGTGATCTATAATTGGACCCATAAAATTCCTATCTCATCGAGAACCCTGTGAGTTGGTTACTCGGGCATAGTCAAAATTCTTAACAGACTTTTTTATAAACAGACAACTTTTTTTTACGTCCATATTGAAGTCACCTGCAAAGATAATTGCATCTTCCATGTCAATTTTTTTTCACAAATTTTTTTTATTTCTTCCATAGTTATTTTTTTTCTTATTCACCCAGGAGGGTATATGGGGGTTGCTTTTTAAATTTTTTAAATTGTTTTAGTTTTTAGCTTTTCCTTTTCTTTTACCAATCATCTAAATTATAAAGTTTTTTAAATTCGCTATTAGAAATCGCAGATTTTTTTCTGACCCCTATCATTCGCTCATTCCCATCTCTGGTTAGCTAAGCTTTTTATTCTATTTAAGGTTTACCCGGTTATCTTACTTCGATATGACTTTTTAATTATTAAGGCTTCTTGTATTAACATTACATCTCGAATATGTTTTTTTAGCATAATTTCTAGTTCATGTATTATATACTCTATGACTCTGATGCTAAAATTCATCTATATTAGTTTTTAAACTCCGTATAAGTTTGGATCAATATTTTATTCAGTATTTTTTTTGTCTTTTTCCTTATTTTTTATTTGTTTCTAGACTAATTTTAGCTCCAAGTGACTTTTGGAGCTCAAAAATATCGAATTTTGATATATTTGAGTTTGAGTAATTGGTTGCGTATACCTCGTGTTTATACGATTTATGTCTTTGTCTAGTTTTATTGGCCATAAAACTCTGATTTTTGAGACTAGTGAGGTGTAGGAAATGGGGTTTTATAGTTTCCGCATTTAGTTCGGGAACATTAAAAATCATTATTTTACTTAAATATTTAAACATTAAGTTTTTAAAGGGTTTTCTGTAGTTATTTTGTTTTTTTAGCATTATTTACTTTTTTTGATGATAAGGAGACCCCATTGCTCCATGTGCTCTCCAGAAATATTTGAGAGTCTTAAATTTTTTAACTTTTCATTAACGGTGATTTCTATCTCCATAATTCATGGATGGAAATGCTGCTGTTTCTAGCATTTCTAGATGCATAGGTATATTTTTTTATTTACAGGGTCAGCATCGCTGGAATATCCATTTTTTCCCACTCCTGTTCTTTATTAATTTTTTATTTGATAGGTGTCCTATCCAGAAAAATATTAATCGGACAATTCTTATAATTTTTCGTCACCAAAATAGTATTCTAATTCTAATTTTGTGTTATTTTTGATCGATTCAGCTTCAATATGCATCAATTTTTCCCTTGGTGCTACTTTCTTCATCTCCTTAGTTCCACCATATACCTTATGACTTACTTGAGTAATATGTAGATTTTTACTGATTAGGAAAAACTCATCAATTTTTTTATGATCTTTGGACGGTCTTATATACATGTTCTTTATGTAATTTTCTGCCTTTTTAATAAATTCTCTGGGTTCTTCTGAACTATTTTATCATATTTTTTTATCTTATACACCATATTTTGGGGCTTCTGCAAAGTATCTGACAATAATGGCTTGTGGATTGGGCGTTAAATGATTATTTTTTTTATCATAATTTTTTGTATTAAGTTTTTTACATAAATTTATTTAAAATCAGACTTTCGATGTACGATTTTTTTCAAAAGCTGCGATTTGCTTTAAAAAATTGATAAAAATTGTTTATTTTTCCATCATCATGAGTTAGAAATAATGTTAGTATGTATCTTTGTTATTTTTTATGCAAAATATTCCTATTACGTAATGCAGATTTGCATTCGTGTCTCTTATTGCCCATTTACTGATATCTTTGATGCTCATTAGTCACCCTAACTGGGCCTCGATCATTTGTAATAATGATAAGAAATCAATATCTCGGAAGTTAGGAATATTGATAACAGTAAATCTCTTTATATATTACTATATGGTAGAATTATACTTTCTTTCCTTCGTACATGATATATTTTTCTATCAGTTTTTTGGCATCTTTGGTAGTATGAAATATAAAGTAAGTTATTATTACTTTAAAATCCTCAAAAATACTAAAATAAATATTTGTTAGGTGTTTTGCGACGTTTATAATTGCTTCAAAAGCCGTATAAAATTCTTCTTTAAAGTGAGGCCAGCCCGTACCTGTCTTCTTACCTAATCTCATGAAAAATATTTCTTTATTTTCTGCAGTGGATATTTTTATAAAGATTACTAATGAATACCTAAGTGTTTTCTGTACAATACGGTTTATTATATTTTGTTAATTTTGTGCTCACGTTGTCATTATCAACTTAATTCCTTCTTCATAGAGGATTAGCATGAGGATAGGCTTTAATAAAATCCTTTTTAGTTGCATCTCTATAATAAGTTATACCACTTTTCTAACCCGTTTTATTAGTCGGGATAGATCAGATTTTCTACTTATTGAGTTTTTTTTTGTGATTTTTGAATAAACTTTATATAATCTTAAAATTATTTAAATAAAGCATTTCAATTAATCTTGTAGCTGAATTTGAACTAGCCATTCAAATTCTTTGTAAAGAATTTAGAGACAGGGATCAAACTTCTAGCTGGGGAGCAAAGTTAGAAATTGTCTATCTTTTAGTTGCTGGATTATCTCCAAAAATTTCGACAGAATAGATATTGAATTTTTTAATATTTTTCAACTTTTCAAAAAAGTATAGGTCCTTTTCTTTATGGATCCATTTCTGTTTAGATTTGCCGAATCATACTAATTTGAAAATTTCCAATTTTTTTCTCTAATTTTTTTTGAAAAACTTGCAAACTTTGAATTTTTGAATTTTTGGTTTTTTACAAACTCTTCCGAGATCAGGTAAAGGGGTTTTAATAACAGTAATGATGTTTTTTTAGTTAATAAATACAGTCTCAGCAGTACATATTCGCGGTGTAATAGATTTCAAACTTGTGACAAAATTGATAATCTCTAAAATAATTCTTACTTGGATTTTATTGGCTCTCGTTTTAAAGTTTGAAGTCGGACGATTTGAGCCGTAATTTTTACCTTAAATGAATAAAAATGCTATTTTTTGATATTTAGTACACTTGAACAGGTATATTAGAACCGAGTGTCTAATTTTGATGTTTAAAGCTTAACAGATAACTATTTTGGCTTCTAAATATTCAAATTTGTAATATTTACAATAAAATGGATGTAAAAATACAATAAAAAGTTTCAAATATATTTTTCGTGTTTTCTGATTCGTTTTTTCAAAAAATTCTAAAGGAATCAAAAGAGATGGGAGATCACACAGTGACACCATTTGAATTAATCCCTTCACTAAAATTGGATTTTTTTTCCTTGTAGAAGCGAGTTTCTAGAACTCCAGGGAAGAGGTTTGATACAAAACCTCTGAAAAACTTTCGCTTTTTAATTATATATATATATGTGAATAGTAAAGCACCAAAGTCTTTCTTGTATAATGGTTACAAGATGATTCAATAATAAAAATTAGCTTTTTTAGCAGTTACGAATTATTTCCAAAATTGTTAGATTATTATTCTTAGAGTGGTTATTATAAGTATTACTATTTTTATTTTGTAATATCGAGGGTTAAAGCCTTTATAATACAATACAATAAAAAAAGCTTCTAAAAAAAATTAAAATCTATAAGTGCAAATTTTTGTACACTTGCTATCTTTTTTTCCTGCAAATATATACTTCTTGCTCGAGAAGCAAAAATGAATAATTGTTTTTTAAGATAGAACATAATTAAGACTATTGTAAACAACTCCGATACCATAAATGATTAAAATAATCAAGAATCTAATCGAAAGATCGGCTAACTGTGTATAGAAATAAAGAAACGAGATCAAAAGGTAGAAATCGACTCAGTGATATCTGAAACTATCCCAAAATATAATCAAATAAAAAAAAGTTAACCATTACAGGGTTCGAAGTATATACAGAGCTTTTAGGTACTATTTCAAAGTTACGAAAATATTTTTTCAGAAATAAATCGATGGAAGAAGAAAATAAAGGTATCATTAACGCTTGAAAAAGATTAAAAGATGAAAATTATCGCTCACAACAATTAAAATATTTCTTTTCTAGCATTTTTATAAATTTTTGATCCCAATTATATTGGATTCAAAATTCTCTGGAAAATATTACTAGATTTATCAGTATTTTTTTACATACTTAGATCTGAAATTATCCATGTAAAAAACAAGAAACAGAAAAAGCATTATAATTTGCAGAAAACATGAGGCGTTGATCCTTATCTATCATTATTAATCATAAAAATTAGAATAGATAACCTATACAAGACTATGATCTTCAAATGAGGGCACCAAAAATTTTGAAATCGCGAAATAAACTATCAGTTGAATTAAAAAAATTGGAAGCCCTCTTGGAAAGTATAAAATTAGAAAGGAGAATCAGGATAACTGGATATGTAAAGTCCTTTCAACAAACACAGCAAGCTGCACTTTGTTCCTTCCCTAAACTTTCACAAATATTCAAGATTTAATCGGGTAATCTCATCCATAGCCCTCCAATAATAACCAAAAAATAACAAAAAGTTTAAAGCAGAGGAAAGGGGTGAGTCCCCGAATAAATTTGATATCCACCCCAGCAGTAGGAAAACTATCAATGTTCTTGGATGAGATTTTAAGGTTAATGAACACTTTATTGTTCAGAAAAGTGGTGGATGGATTCTTCAAAATAGCTTTCGAAACTATTCATATTTTGAAGAAAACCCAGAAGGTACAAAAATTCTTGACAATACCCCTCAGTTTCTCTACAGAATTTCCCAGCGTGTCAGGCAAAAAAACTCCCACAATTACCCTCGCAGAGTCCGCCTGACTCTTTTCGTCCTTCAAAAGGTGTTTTGACTCCTCAATTTTATAAAAAGTATGTTCACATACTTATCATCCGTAAATATATACGGTGAAAACATCAAAAGAGAATAAAGAGATAAAAGATTCAATAACAGAGATAATAACATCGCTATTATCAAAAAAAGCTACATAAAATACAAATTGCAAATAAAAATATTCCAAAAAACATTTT
Source organism: Smittium mucronatum (assembly GCA_001953115.1). Lineage (NCBI taxonomy): Eukaryota > Fungi > Kickxellomycota > Harpellomycetes > Harpellales > Legeriomycetaceae > Smittium > Smittium mucronatum. Next base: position 11,386 of record LSSL01002168.1, read on the forward strand.
CACGATCTTGAAAAAGACTAGAGGCCTAATTTAAAATTACATTTGAAAGAAATTAACGGATATATAAGAGAAAAGAGCTCATAAGTGGAGTAAATAATCCCAATATGATAGTTTTTAAGAAAAAAAAATTAAATGACTTCTTTATACTTAACTTATTCGTTCATCCAAATACTTATACAAATTTTTGGCGGAAAATATCTAAGTTTCTTATTGAACTTCAGCAACTTATAAAACAAATTGCTAGTGTTCGGCCTTTCATTTATTCTCCTTAAATTAATCAATGTCCTTAGATTAGTTTTAAAATTGAAAAGGAAAAAGGTAACACATAGTAACATATTTATTTGATCTAATAATAATTGGTGTATTGAAAATGAAATTAAAAAGGAATTTGGATCTGGTGTTCAACAAGATGAAAGAAAGCCGTCAAAAGGTAAAGTTATTCAAGTATTCTCTAATCTTAGACCAATCTATAAAAAAAATCAGCATTTTAATCAATAACAGATTAATTTAGCTCAAGCTACCCCAAAAAAAGACAAGATATTTAATAATGGACGCTGGAAATCTGCTATGAAAAAAAAAACTAAGATTTGAAATTTGGTATCATTAAATAGAAAGTCCAACGCGATGTGTGTATTAATTCTACCTGGACGCTAATTTCTTACAGATTACTGGATTTGAAGATAGCAACTCTAAAATCAAAAAAATGTTAGGAGACAATAATAGAAATCGAGAATAAATACGAAAAAAGCCCTAATTTTCCAGTGAAAAACAGCTCAAGATATGCAATGGACAATTATTTCTACTAGAAAATCTAAAATTGGAGATTTTTACAGACTTTAGAAACCGTTCCTGGGGAATAGTTGTGGGATCAAAATCCTATTTCGGTTATTGGAGTGGCATAGAAAGAAAAAAAGAAATGCGAAAGAGAATGACACTATGGCATTTGAAAAATTTATATGTGTATTGGATATAATTAGGAAGTCTAAAAAATATAACTCGTACAACATAAAAGTAATGGCTTATGTGAATAAATTTGGTGGGTATGCATATCAGATATTATTCTAGATATCTGAATATATATGAAGGCATTTTGATAACAGTAAAAAATCAAAAAATCCCTATTTACCATCAAATAAGAATCTAGCTGATGCACACATCATAAACACACAGAGTATGGAATACATATCGTTTAAAGAAACTTTTAATTAGCTTCAGAAAAATTATGGGCGTCACGAATTTAATTATCTTAATCAAATCAGAATAAGAAAGTGAAAAGCTACTACAATTAGTAAATTAATATTATATATCTTCTTGGAATTGATTCATTCGGGATATAATCATATGGAAAAATATATATCGCTGCTTAACTTAGGAATTTTCTTCTAAATACTCCATATGATGGCTCGATAGGAAGTGAAAGTCATCATGATAATCCATTTTGAAAAAAAAAAAATCGTAAATATCTAAGATTAAATTGAGCTCTCATATTATTTTACCTTCAATGTAAAAAATAACATATCAAAAATTTATAATGTGACTTTCGTAAAATAATAAGTTAAGGATTGTAATATCGAGTTATATCAGCTGATTTCCATTGAAAAAAAGGGCCTTCACATTAATACATATGAAATTCAATTCAAAAACAAGATGAAGAATAAATGAGACTATTTACAGAGAAATACAAAAAAAATCTTAAATTAGATTATCTAAAGAGGTTTTAACATCAATACAAGAGTTGGATGTAGTAAATTATTTTATTGAGTCATATAAAACTGAAAATTAGAAATAAATCACAGTAAAAAGTTTAAATTCTGTCCATTAGCAATTTTTTCAGAACCTCTAATTTATGCCTGAGGATCCAAACCTAGAATAACCCCTCAAAGCCTCAGATGAAATTTCATTAGTTTATTATATAAATTAATTTATAGATATATATCTAATCATTATGAAGACAGGATTATGATGATTAAAAAACTGACATGGAACTCTCCAAAACTATCTTTTAAGATCCACTGATATCCATATATCTTATTAAATATGCACTATTTAAAAACATGATCAGACTAAACTCAAAATTTTAGCTTCCAAGGAGAATTAAAAAGAGAAAAACATATAACAAATTTATATGATTTCGTCCATCGGAAACCCGGTATTACGTCTAGTTTTAGCTTAAATCAATAAATTTCAATAATAGACTTCAAATCACACCCAGAATTGTAATATAACTATTATAATAATTTTATAATAAATATTATAATAACTATTATAATAACTATTTAAATAGATTATACAGAAATATAGAGGACCACTACCAACACATTTCTTTGGTTTCAGGACTGTTGGTATACTAACAATTCACATATTGGACATTAAGTATGCTTTTTTACCAATAAATAGAAAAAATTAAGATTTAAATTATATGATGCATAGTTTTAAGAAATACACAAATTTCATTTGTCAATACAAATTTAATCATAAAATGATAGGTAGAAAAAGTAGACGAAATATTAGTATACAAATAGTCATGGCACCCATTTCTTTAGGTAGTTTTATGAGCGCAAATTGATATGTCTTTAATTTAATCGAGTTATTTATTAATCAAATAATTAAGTTAAAGCACATAATTTTTTTTAATTTTTTTTATTGATTATAACCATTGGATAAAAACACAAATATAATAAAAAAGCATTTTAGAACTTAAATTCACATAAATTAAAACAATAAGAAAAAATATGGCCTTAAGATAAAAATTCTAACTGCTAATTACTGATTATTATCCTTTATAAAACATGGGAGGTTTTCCCTGATATTTTTTTTCCCGAATTTGATTACCCTATAAAAGGTCAAAAGTATTTATACAATAAAATAAGTGTTTTTACACAAAATTATGCAATTGTTCCCAAAATAATCGGTTATACACAAATTTTCTTTTTTGACCAATAAAATCCCTTAGATATTCCGTATTTATACACAAAATAGAAGAACTCTTTTTATTTGACCGTGATATTTAATCTAATAATTTTTATAGTGATAAATTATTCCAACGTTACTAAATTGAGGTTTCTCTGAATGAAAACAATTTGTTATAGTTTTTTGCTCCTTTTCTAATTAAAAAATTTTAAAGGTTTAATTGAACCGCATGTAGCTAAAATAAAATCCCATTAAAATTTAAAGTAGTTATAAGTGATAAAGTGGGTGCAAAAAATAATTTTGAGTGCATAAAAGTTACGAAATCTATTGAATAAAACTTTAAACCACCAGAAATAGTATTAATGTCGAGTTGGTCTATTACTTTTATAGATAAATTAATCTGGAATCAAAAGTAATCAGCCATATAATTAAATTAAAAAAACCGTCAAATAAAAAGTGTTCTTTTTTTTTGTATGTAAATACGGGGCATTTAAGCCTCCCTATTGGCTAAAAAAATTATATAGCTGTATATTCTGCGGATAATTGCCTAATTTTGTGTAAAAAAACTTATTTTTTTGTATAAATACTTTTGACCCCTTATAAAATATTGAATTTTATAGTATAATTTAATCTCGTAAATAAATTAAAAATATATATTCTGATAGGATGCCATCACAAAATTGTTCTAGATTTATAAAAAATTTTATCCAAATTGATAATAATACGATCAAACATACATATTTCAAAGACCAGGGCTATTGTTGCAACTTCGATATCAGAAGCTTGAATAATATTCAACCACAAAGTATCTCGCTTATTCTGGTCTATCTAAATAATTTTTTGTTTGTATTATCCTCTGTAAAAAAAGGATAAAAGCAATATTAATAAGTAAATTTTACCTCTTGGGCTGCTTTAAAAAATTTTAAGCTAGAAATAATATTAAAATTAATCGAGTTTATGATTTTAGATTAGCTTTTATTAATATAGAAGAGGATAAATAAAAAATCCTACTCACAATAATATTTTTCCTTTTCCAAAAGATGATAATTTTACACAAACATTTACCACAAAACTTTTAATTTTTTAAAAATATGATTCTTTTTTATTTTTAATATATTGGTTTTAGGTTTTGAAATTACATAATAAAGATATATTTTTTATATGGACCCGATTAACTGTAGTAATTTTAGGAAACCATATGGGGGATTATTAGACAAACCATACGCTTTATTTTTCAATGTATTATAGAAAGAAAAAAATCAATATAATATTGATTTATTAGCTGTAATTTTATTATAATTTTCTAATTATAGGTCAAGCGTCGATTTGATTTTTTTTTTTTTTTGTATAATACATGTCATCTTAGTTAAAAGTTCATAAGTTAGAGCCCTCGGAATACCATTAAAATGAATTTTCATGAAAATAACTCAATGAAAAATTCAAAATTTTGTTTATTCTATTACTATAGGCATTTAAAAATCAATATTTGTTATATTTGTAGTTTTAAAAAAACAAAAAACCGAGATATTATTAATAAAAATTCTTACTAAAAAGAGAATAAGAAAATCTTATATAACAACTTTTGGTATGTAAAATATCCATAATATAACAAAAAATAGGAAAAAATTTTCAATGTTATACTAATAATTGTAAGTAGCTATAGTTTAAAAAAACCAAGCCGATAATATCTAGAGATATGGTTGCTTTTATTTTCTCTGATATTCAATATTTTCATAATGACAAAATTATCTAATTAAATAAAAAATATATAAAAATCATGCATACTTATATTTATTTCGAAAAAAAATTTAATGGGGTTTATTTATAACATTCTAGCAAAAAAATAATTTAATATGGCGAAACCAAAACATTCCACATGTTTCTTATTTAAAATCTTATTGTCAAAATTTAATATATGTTACCATAATTTCTAGTTACTTAGATTATATTAATTAAATTTAGATGCTTTCTCTAAATTTAGATATTATAGAGAAAAAAAATTTATTTTTAATGCATATCAATATTTAGGACTTGATTCAGTTGTCACCAAATTTTTTGGATGTACAAGATGCAGAATAATTAAACTAATTACTTGAAACCCAAATTTTTTTATTGGTATATTAATTTTAAATCTTGAAAATAAATTCCAAAACCTAATCTTTTTTCTTGTTTTTGAAACATTTTGGTTTTATTTTACATATTATAAAAATTAAAAAATCGCCAAACATTAATTCTCCATGCTATTCGGGTTAAAATTAATAAATCTTTAGCATTTGAAAAAAAAAAAAGTTGTAATTTTATTTTCCCAATAAAATATGTTTTTGGAGATGATTAATTGATTATGTTAGATATTTTATTTAATTATAATCCAAATTTCTAAAAATTATTACTGTATTTTAAAAAATCAAAATTAAAATGCAACTACATATCATTGGAGTTAAAATTTACAGGCACAAGGGTCAAAAAAATCTAGAAGATTCATATTCTTCCCTAGTTAAGGTTTAAAATCTCAATTAAATAGATGATTATCAATAGAATCAGTTTAATTTTTACAAAAGAGTTAATAAATTCTATAATTATCTATTTTATAATTAGATCCAAATGATGAAATATATGAGATTTGTTTGTTTTGAGGGGGGAAATATAACTAAAGTGGATATTGAAGGGTGTGGATGATTTAAAATTTGCCCATAACATAAGATTATCATTATTATGTCATATTTTCATCTTTTATTCAAGTTAGAGAAGTTTTTTTACGATTTTAATTCAATTTTATAGATTGTATCATAAAAAAATCAACTGCAGAAGTTATAAAAGAATCGCATATGAAAAAATATTTATTCCTATTAAAAAATAAATACAAAATTTTCAGAACTCCCTCCTTTAAATTATAAAGAGATAACTCTAATAATCGAATGAAAAGTCATTTATCAATAAAACTTTTTTTTTTAGTCCATGATGAAAAAAAAATAAACGTAAAACGTCACCGTTACCGTCTAAAGAAAAAAATAGCAGTGATACAGATTTAAGGTTTAAATTTATAAAAAATGTGATATGAGGGTCCATTCTCGATATTTATGCTTTTTTAAAAAAAGTTAGAGTATATATAGTTTTTTTAAAAAAATAAATAATATGGACTATAAAGAGTATAATTTTGTTGCGTTAAATTCTATTAATGGTAATAATTTCAGATGGATGCTATTTAGTTATGGAAAAAATATAAATTTTACTCAAAAAAAAACCAAAAGGTCCTTTAATAGATACAAGTCTTCTCAGAATCGATTTTCGAATAACTATTATGAAATAATGACAAATTTAACCTTGGAATCTATCACAAATACGAATAATAATACTTTTATGCAATAATTCAGGTGAAAATTTTTAGAAGAACGAAGTATATTTATAAATCTATGATGGCCACATATCAAAGTTAATTAGGTAATGATGAGAAGTTCATAAATCTTTGTGTAGAATTAAAAAGCTTAAAAATATATCCCCTCACCACTAGAAAAATTTATATTAATTTTACGAGTCATAATATTTAAATAATAGGAAGCTTATAATAAATCATAAAAAATATCGGGAAAAATTTCAATTAGAGATGTTCTAAAAAGAATTCTGGATTTAATTCTGTGACTAATTTTTTTGAAAATTTTAATTATGTTGTTCTTAAGAAAAATGGCTTTGAATAAGAGATAGAATATTCTGAGCCATAATTTATTGAATGAGATACTTTTTAATAAAATTTTTACATAAATTCTTATCTTGAATATTTATAATAATATTTGGTTTCTGTATTATATTTTTGGCTTGATTTTTAACTTCATAAATATTAATTCATAGATAATAATTAGAAATACAATATAATTTTGTTATAATTTAGTCGAAAAAAATTAAGGTAATAAGTTTATTGAAAAATGATAATAAAAAATATTTATGAGCGCTTATCTCTTTCTTCATTTTTAAAACCCTGTTTCTTTATTTTTAATTGCATTTTTGTAAATTAAATATAATTAAAATAAAAAATTCGTTCGATCATTATTTTTAATAAAAATAATTAGAAGATCAAAAAATTTAGAGCCAATTAATACTATAGTAATATGGATAGATTTTATTGTTATATAATTATCGGTAATATCAATTTTTTGTAATCCTGCCACCATCTGAGTCATTTTTTTTTATTTTCAATTTTTATATAAGCTATTTTTATTATTTTTTTTCATGGATACACATTTTAAAAATAATTTTTACATGACGGCTTATGAATTTCTTACTATCCAATATTTATATATATAATATTTATAGAAATATATATTTTTGATTTATTAACAAATTGTACCTCTAAAAAAATAATTTAAGTGAGGATACTCATAAAAATTTCTAAAAATAAATCTTGAATAAAAAATATCCTTATAAATTAAAAAAAATCATCTCTGAACTTTTGTATTTTTTGAAGTAAAGCCGTTAGTTTGTGCAATGGAAAAATATTTTGGGAATAATGATCACAAATCATCACTCTTAATATAAAATAATTGATTTTTTAACATATAGTGGTTATTAAAATCAGTTCTTAAACATATTTAAAATTTACAGTTCTTTTTTTAAAAAAAAATCACCTTTCTTATACTTAAAATTCTAATATATACTCCTCTAATCTAATAATTTGAAGAAAAATTTATTCCATTAAACGAAAAAAGAGCCATAATTTTTTTGAAATAATTGTGATGACTGAAATATATTCAGCAGATACATTAAGAAGGTATGAAATTTTTTCTTGTGTTATTGAAATTTTTTCTCGAATACTTTAGATAGATATATTTCAATGTCTAATTTATTTTATCGCTAGATTTTTTTAACATTAAAAATAAGGGTTAAAATTTATTTTATTTGTAAATATAGTAGTTATAAGTACTTAAACATAGTTTTTTCTCTTTTATTTCAGTTATATAGAAAAATATAATCTTTTTTTCATGAAATGAAATATTGCTATCTTTTAAAACATATTAATATTATTAATTTTTTTTAGTATATAAACTTGATTTTTTAAAAAAAAATTCTCATAATATTAAATAAATGATATTTATCCATTATTGAAACATTATTAAAATATAGTTATAGAAATTTTCAGAGTTTTTTAAAATTTTCAAAATGAAATCTCAAATATAACACAAATTTTAGGATTTAATGTTTTTTTTTCTTATAATTTTTTGAGAGCAATTTGGCTTCAAAAACCTAATAGTCATTTTTTTTATAAATTTTTGATTTTCGTAATATGTAGTATAAGTATTTTTTTTACAAATTACAATCTTTAAAACTCAAAATTTAGATTTTTTATACATTAAAACTTATTTTTAATATTATATTATGTTAATTTTTGTAGAGCTATTTAGAAAAAAAAAAAAAAATTCAGATTTGAAAAATGATTTCTATATTCACCGATCTATCTTTTCTTCAAATACTCTTGGAAATAAACTTTAGTAACATATTAAAATATATATCTACTTGAATAAAAATTTTATTTTTTATTTAAAAAAATAATATAATAAAAAAAAATAGTTTTTTATAATTTTCATAAAAATTTCCTGTTATCTTCTCTTATGATTAGCCAAAATTATAATGGTAAAATAATAATGTCTATATTTTGATAAAAAATTAAAAAATTAAAAAATTAAAAAATATAAATATCTTTAAGTCATTCTCGTCTTTATCTCAGAGCGATGTGCGCCTCTTATTCGCTAAAATTTTAATAATGCTGGGTTTCAATTAAAGTAGTAACCAAATTTAAAATTAATGGATAGAAAATACTGTATTAAATGATTATGATACTTATTTCACTCAGTTAAAACTTAGGGTCAATTTATTTAACAGATAAAGTGATTGGTAATTAATAACGAGTTAAAAAAATAAAATTAACACGTATCTGTCGTAGTGGATTCTTTCTAATCCACTACAGACTAATAATATCCAAAAAAAAAATTATAAAACTTTACTATCTCTTTTTCATGATGATTAGAAAGGAAATTCCTTAGTTTTTATTACAAAGAAACATTTCTCTTTGTGGGGTTTTTTATAAGGTCGATCATATTATGTGTGATAATTTTATTTTTTTTAGCATAAAAGACATGTCTTTTATATTTATTTTACTCTTTTTATTATATCTTACTATTTTAACTAACATATATATGACTCTCAGAAATTTTTTGGTGTTTTACTATAAAAGGTTGATTTTTTTCATAAAAACAGACGATATCGAGGAATGATATCTAGTCCTCAATGAGTGGAACTAATAAAAAATTGGGGTAATTTGGGGCCTAAAAAGCAAAAAATCTAAATCTTTATTCAATAAAAATATCAAGCAACACCATAATTAAAAATAAAAATGAGTAAGCTATTTTATGTTGAAGAAGCAAAGCTTAATTTACCGAAAGAGCAGCAAAAAAAGGTGAAATGCCGAAAATAATTCCTGGAGAAAGGAATTCTCCCATATTTACCTGTGAAAAAATATGCGAGTTTATAGAGGTATATGAACTAATAACTTTAAGGAACAATTCAAAAGATAAAACTCTTATATTCCCATTCTATTGTGAAAAAACTACACAGGAAAAAATCAAAGAAAACCATGAACTAGGAAAATAGAGAATCGGATGGGTGAAAAATATGATTTTGAGAAAGTTTAAATAAAATTATCAAGATGACCCTTTATAACCTCTGAGATAATTAGTATCAATGAATATTAATACTCAAGATTATTTTAGCTTTTTGGAAGAATTTGAATACGAATCAAAAAACTATAAGATGTAGATGTACTGAGTCCCTGCTAAAAAATCGGAGTATTTTATAAAAGCGCTTCCACACGATATATTAAATCAAAAAAAAGAAAATTTTTACTCTGTGGATAACTTACTAGAATACTCACTTCTAAAATCAAAATTCTCTTCATAGTGCTCTGCAAAAGATAAATTAAAAAATATGCTAATAAACCCGAAAAAAAAAAAACAGAAGCTACAAGAATAAAAAGATTGTTATAAAGAACAAATTGACGAGTTATAAAGGGTATTAGTCCGTTGAAAATGTTATATAAGACCAGTTTAGGAACCCAAAACATTAAAAAACAATTAATTTTTCTATCAAAGAGCTGGAAAAATCACCTGTATCTATTTTGATGGTGAAAATCTAAAAATTGACTGTAAATAGCTGGACTTGGACTTAAAAGCTGGGTTGGTTGGAATGGATGATCGAGGAAATAAATTGACTATCTTATTTTAAAAATGAAAATTCTTAAAAAGAATAATCAAATCTTTTATTATTATAAATACCAGGCAAGTGACAGAATTTTATTAGCTGGATAAGAACCCAAAAAAATCCTAGAGTAAATAGTCAAGGTGGTGAAATTGGAAAATCTATGAAATATATAATTTCAATAAAATTTTCAAATATCATAAATCAAATTCTAACCCAATTAAAATTAATTAATTCGGGATATATTTATATTTATGAATTTTATTATTAAAAATTTCATGTTTTACTTGAAAATAAAATCATTTGAACGAATTAATTTCCTTTTTATAAACTATTTCAATTATTAACTATAGCAATGGTCAATATTTTAATAATTTGATTGTACTAAGATCATTATTCGGCCATTGCAATAAAAAAATATATTTTAATAAAGCCATTTTTCGGCTAATTAAAAGAATTAAATCAAAAAAATAATTTTATACCAATTATTCCATATTTATATATACGTATTGGTTAAAATGATTAATGTCTAAATTATCAAATTTTCGTGTTTATTTTCAATAAACTCATTATTTTGATGTATCTGATTGCGTTTCAATATGATTTTATAATCGAAATAAATCAAAATTCATTGAAATAACGAGAATTTACCAAAAATCAATCCGATTTCGTGATATAAGTGAAATAAATCTATTCTTCTTAAAAAAAATCAATAACCTTATTTATTATTTTAAACAATCTTTTTTTACTCACGAAGCATTATTTCAATAATACGTGATATTTATACACATGAAAATTTCAGACTTTGTCGATTTTTTTTTTAAAAAAATATCTTATTTCATCTCAAATATTCTCTATCAATTGAGTATAAAGGTTTTATATTTCTCATAAAAGAATAATCGTACCCAAATTCCAAAAAAAGCATCTATTAAAATGTCTACTAACAACTTTGAAAATCTTATATCAAGATCTTGGATAATTTATGATCAAAATATGGCCAATTAATTGACAGAGAATATTTTTGATATTGAGGAGTCAAGCTCCGATTTTTATTTCGATAAAATTTCTGAGGATAAATTAAGAATTTTAACTAACTTTTGATTTCATGCATTTAATAGGATTTTTTCTCTATTAAATCCAGGACTTTTTGGGATGATAAGTAAAAAAGGTAGAAAGGCAAATCTTTAAAAGATTCACTAATTCTCTATCTGACTTATCTCAGACTATATCCTAATTATTCATCCATCAGATTATCTTTTAATATGAATTCTGATCCCGCTCAACGATTGGATACTAGAATAGCTTATTCAATAAAACATAAATTGAAAGGTGAATTAATTATTATAATTAAAAAATCAGAGCGCATAGCAAAAAGGCTAGCATTTGAGAATTTCCTTGAAGCATCTCGCATAACAGATAATTCAATCCAAGAATTTTCTAGATTTACCTCCTAATTTGGAGAAGCAAAGGTTTTGTTTTCAGGAAAACAAAAAAATTGTTGTGTTAAAGGAGAGTTTGCCTATATTTCTGATGGCAGAGTCACCATTTTAAGTAAAATAAGCTGTGGATGAGCCATGAAATCGATATATTTTTAGGGATATTAGATGAGTATAAGAAAATTTTATTGAGAAATTCAGATGATATCTCTTCAAATGATCACCAGAATTGGTATATTATAGCAGATTTAGAATATCTAGAAATGTGTAGGTATTTGCCCTCTATATTGCCCGTAAAAGGATCGAATTTGAATCAGTTTGAAAATAAAAATAACTTTAAATTGGTCTCTGTGAGAATTATTTGTCAGAATTACTATGCAAGACTCAAGCATCTTTGGATAGCGGAAAGGCTGAAAATAAGCACAACATATGATCTACACGAAGATATCCACGATATGTGTATAATTTTAACAAACTACCATATTATTATATATTCATTAAGAAAATTAGATTCTATTAATATTGAAGTTTAATATATAAAACATTTTTATTAAATAAAGAAAATTCTAAATTTATAATCAATCCAGTTGTATTATAAAAAAAATATTAATAATTATAAATTTTATTATAATAGTTTTTTTTCAAACATTATTTATCTTTTCATGGTTTATTTTAAAATATATAAACTTCCTACTACAGAAAATTACATTTTACACCGACTTCTATTGTTGCTGTAAAAATATTTATTTGTATATTATAATAATAAGTTTATTGCGTATTAATGATAATAATGATACATAGACAAAGTTTTTTTGTCATATTAAAAAAAATTCTGGTGGTTAATGATTATTCGCATTGAAAACCCCCTTCCAAAATTTATATCCAAGCCTCTATGGATTTGAAAAACGGTCTGAAAAAAAGAATAGTTTCTTTTTCACATAAATTAATCTTTTTTTAAAAAAATCTTATTCAATTCCTGATATATAACGCTTTGACTCATTCAAGTGTCCTCGAGGGTTTGATTAATATGCATAGAATCGATATCATATCAATAAAAATGAAAAAAAGGAAGGGTGAGCGAAGCGAATTATTAATTAAAAGGATTGAAATTATATTAAAATATGTTATTAAACTTAATATATTACCTCTCTTTGATTACCGAAAGTTTTTTTTAAAAAAAAAGATAAAACAAGGATACAAAGATTTGGAAAAATCTTATTAAGATCGCTTTTTTCTAAAAAAAATCATTTTTTGTCTTATAATTATGCTAATGTAAAACTTATGTAATTTCAATTGCAATTTTAATTTATCAAATTTTTAATCGAGTTTAATTTTAAGAAAAATAAATAAATTTGGGAGTATTAAATTAGAGAATAAACAGTTTAGGATGAAGAAATGTGGTGTTAATGGTATATATAAAAACTTGGTACAATGTAATCTATTCAAATAAAAGCATTTGAAATTAAACTACGCGTAATTATCATAGAAGTATTTGAAAATCATTTGACAGTAACCCACGCAAACTAAAAAATAGTTTTGATAGTTTTGGCCCAATTCTGGAAAAAAATCGAAATTGTAAAAACCTAATTTATATCAATAAAATTTGCTTATATTGTGGAATCGAATTAATTTTGGTAAATACGCATTATTTAAATGAATTTTGATTTATATCGATTATATAATCATATCGGAGTGCAATTGGATAGATCAAAATTATGAGTTTATTGCAAAATAAACACGAAAATTTGAAATTTTAGACATGAATAATATCAACCATTACGTATTGTTAAATATGGAATAATTGAAATTGAAATTGAAATTGAAATTATCTTTTTTCGATTTAATTCTTTCAATTGACCCAAAGTGGCTTTATTGGAATATAAATTTTTATTGCACTAACCGTCCATTGTTGCATATCTAAGATGATTACGCTAGTAAAAATTAAAAAAATCAATAAATTCTAAAATAAAGCAAAATTACTCCAATTAACAATATTATTTTATCTATTTATTTATTTATATTCAAATTGATTACAGGGCGATAAAAAGTTTATTTTAAAAAAATATAAATAATTATGAATGACGTATTAAATTCATGAAATTCTAATTGCTATGTTATTTTTTTCAAAAAAATATATTTTATTTCCATTTTTTGAATTTATATTCAATAAATAAATTTCTGGACTCTAATTTTAAACTCATCAGATAAATTAAAAGTTTTAATATTAAAAAACATACACTTATATTCTTTATACAATTTGTAAGTCTTGATTGAAGCACTAAAATATATTTCTTTTTAATAATCATTTATAAAATAATAAGAAAAAAAAACTAAAATTTTTTTATATTATTAGAAATTAAACAAATCATTAATTATTTATCTATTTTTCATTTTTTTTTGATAAATTTTGGTGATTTTGAAACGATATTTTTCAAAAATAAAAAAATTGGGGGCTTTTAAATATACTTCTATTAAGTAAATTTTATTGCATACGTTACTGTTATTTTCTCCATCTCATAAATTTGGTGTGTTTTTATTTTATAAAGCAAATTTTTTATTATTAAATACACAACCCAATACAATTCTTTTTATTGAAAAATGTCATTAATTTTTAAGGTTAAAGAATATGTTTGTTTTTTCTAATGAGAGGCTTTTGAGATTAACTGAACAGAAAGTAAAAATTATTATTCCTCTTTATAGATAATAATGATTCGTATTATTACTATAAGATTATGTGTAGTAGTTATGATCATCATATAGAGCCTTTATGATCACTCTTTAGTTGAGCCAAAATTTTCGAATTAATTCGTGAAAAGTATAGCAAATTTTGATCTGAAAGCAAAGAAGGGAAAGATAAAGAGAAAATTAAGTCATCTTACAAGCAAAGATATTGATCACAAAGAATGAAAAATTCCTAGCTGCTGAAATTACACATTAATGTTTCACGTTTATGGATACGTATAAGATAAAATGTTAATAAATAGAATCTTTTTTTAAAAAAAAGGGGATGGCATCGAATTTTCAGGTCAAAAAATATGTGTTCATAGGATAGATTTTTGGAGAAAACCGCTTATTATAGATAGTAATTTAAAATATACTTCAGTTAAATTCGCTCAAATTGAAAGGGAAAAAAAAAACATGCTATTATTTTTTTTCTACACCAAATAAAAGTAATATTGTATTATTAAACAGTTTCAGATATATTTATTCTTACTAACTTTTTTAAAAACGAAAGAAAAAAAAATACAAAGCACGATAATATCAAATTTAAGCTGACTTCTTTAGGCTTCATAAAAAATAATTTTCAGTGATAACTAAAGAAAAAATTAGTACTAAAAGATAATAAAATCAGGCCAGCCTTATTTCATACTCTGAAGTGGGACCAGTAAAATCTAGAGCCCCTGAAAAAAATATCGAGCCTAGTTTCAAAATTATTCTTCATGAGAAAAAATTACAACATGTGTATTAAGTTTTAAGATTTTGATGTTTAAAAATAAACTTAAAAATCGAAATTCAATAAAATTTTTGAATAAAATGTATTACTAAAAAAATTAATTATATATAGAAGTTATTAAGCAAATAGCATTACCCTTATCAGCCAAGGCTAAGATAAACTATGGATGATTGGAAAATGCTTATTATCCCCCTAAGTGTTATGATATAAATTATTACTCTCTCCAAATAGCTGATATAATTTTTATTTTATACTTAGTGGGATATGTTATTAAGCTATTCCAGATTTATTATTGAATTGACCAAGCTATTTTTAAAATACTTTTGGGTTCCAAATATAAATCACAGATGGTATAGTTAGAAAAAAATCCCGGTGATATAAATTCTAACGAAGATCCTATGCATTCTGAGTATTTCTCTCTGATCTTTTTCTCATGAGTATGGGATTCTCTATGAAAATTCAAGTTATTATTATATTAATTTGATTTTTCTTGCGGTATTATCCATTGAAAATTAGTTTTTAATCATATTTAATAACCTTAATAAACTATCCCGAAACTGACTTGCTATTTTTTACGTGTTTTGTTGTTGATATACTAAAATAAATATTTTGGTTAGATTCTATTATAGCCAATTTTGGATTATTATTTACAAATAAACTTCTGATAACACTTACCCTTGGTATATAATTGATCCATAGGAAGGAAATTATCTCTATGAGCTGAGATATTTAGAATTGATACTTACCATCTTTGCTGCAAATAAGAGATTCATTATATAAATTTGTTATGGATCGAGTTATATCGATATTTGAATTTTCAAAAGCACTTTTACTATTATATTTCAACTTTTCAGTAATTTATGGAAATATAAGATTCAAAGCCATTTTTCTTGGCTTATTCTCAAAGTTAAAAAGTGCAAGTTTTTATTTTTTTATTATGAATTTCTTTTTCATTTTTCACGCTGTGCATTTTTCTCAAAGATTTTTTTGTTAGTTTTGATATCTAAATATTCAAAATTATTATGTTAGGCATTAGGCTACATGTGCAATAAGTGGGTTTATTTCAATAATATGGATATTTGACAAATAATTTTTTTAAAAAAAAATAATTATCTAATATTGATTTATTAAATTATTTGATTTCACACTGGATAAAAGAATATAAACTTAAAAAAAGAGTTGACTCGACATATATTCAGAAAATATCGTTATATTAGTAAATATATATCTATATCATTAAAATTATTTAATTGGAATAAACACATGTTTATCAATATAACATATTTTTTTCAATAAAAATGAATTATCTATATTAAACTCTGCTTAATTAATAATTTCGCGTTTATTTAGAATTTTTTATTTTGACGGAATGAAATAAAACGTATCAAAATGAATATGTTTTTTTTGAAATGTATTTTTTTGTATGAAGTTTTGAGTCCCGTGTGATTTTGAGATCTCTATTATTTTTATTACTGTCTATTGGCATAATAAATTATTTTTTTTCGGTATTTATCATATAAAATTCTGCAATAAATATGTGGTTAAATATAAAACATCCAATCGGTACTCAAAAAAATATTTAGCCTTTTTTAGTCATTCCACTAAAAAAATAATAATAATCTGACCCAATAAAATCATCCCTTTTAAAAAAAGCACTGTTTATTGGATCATATCATTTAAAAAAAAAATAACCGCTGTTTTTCTAGGAGTTTTTAATAACTAAAAGAAAAAGAAAATTTCAGCTATATCAGTTAATTAGTGTTTATTTTTTAATAAAAATTACGAGAGAATATTTTAAAGTCATCTGTGTCTAAATCAACAGAAGTTCTAATTTATACTTTTTTTAAATTATTTAAGAATTAAATTGGTTTAAGTTAGATTAACTTATTTATCTTTACTTTATCTGCATCTTCAGCTTTCTAATGCAATTGCGAATGCTATTGCAATTATAATTTCAAAAAAAAAATTGTGATCGCAATTTTTTTTATTTCTATTGAATTATTGGTTGCTAATAAGCTTGATTTTGTGAATGATAATTCGTTTTTTGGTGAGTTAGAAGCAGAATAGAAATCTGCATTAAATTTTTATTTCTTATTTGTATTAAAACTTATCTTTTAATTATTTTTTAGAAATTTCTATACATTCCAGAAGGATTGTATTTTAATAATAAATTAGAATATTTATGATTTGATAAACTTAAAAATATAAAATTTACCACGATTTTTTAACAAATTATAGTTTTTTTATGAAATAAATTCAATAAAACTGATTGAAAAAACTAAAATTTAAAATTCATTAAAAATACAAACAGGATTATACAGTTTTTCTTCATATAAAACGGACTAAGGTAATGGGTTTTCAAAAATAAAGATATATTTTTAAATAAAATCGTTAAAAAAAAAAAGATGAAATAAAGTCTCTAAATAACTGTATTGTTAAATAAATTTTATAAATAACATAATAACCAATACTTTTTGAGGCTGAATGGGTAGTTTTTTTTTTTTTTTGGAAAAAGTGCGACTATAAGACATGGCTATCGCTATAGCTAATGTATAGGAGTTATTTCTAAGTTAAATGATAATATAAATGGACAAAAATATTTAAAAAAAAAAGCGTAAATGATAAATTTTTATAAGTCCAATACATAAAAAAATAAGTAAATGAGCCATATCAAACGCGAATGCTAAATTATGATAATAGCAATCACAAAAAAATTTTAAAAATTGTTTGGAAACTCAAACGCATTTACACAAGCATTAGAAAATGTAAAATTATTAGCAACTACATAAACAATTGTATTTATATTTGCAAAAAAAAAGAAAGGAAAAGAAATTAAAAAATTAGCATTAATTTTTAAACTCTTACATAATCAAATCGCGACTTAGATATTTAGAAATTATCGCTTTCGGTACAGAGGTTTTTGTAACGGTAGCTTATAATTATTTTTTAATAAAATAAACGCGATTTAACTGATATAACTGAAATTTTATTTTGTTTTTAGTTATTAACAACTGCTAAAAAAACTGTGGTTATTTTTATTTTTAATGATATGATCCAATAAAAACTGACTTTTTTTTTAAATAATAGATTTTATTGGGTCAACATATAATTATTTTTTCAGTGGAATGACTAAAAAAAGCTAAAGGCTTTCTTGATTATCGATTGGATATTTTATATTTAATCACATATTTATTGCAGAATTTTATTTGATAAACTACCAAATGTGAAAAAAAAAATCCGATAATACAAAACAAAAATAAGTGAGATATTTAAATCAAATTGTGGTTAAAATAGCAGCATCAATCTTAAACCCACATTTGTCCTAAAACCACGTACATCAAATACAGAATTTGTATTCATATACAGATTCTGACATCTAAACAATAGAAATATCATAAATTTAAGCACCCAAATACAAATTTTCGTTTTTATATTTAATTGGATATTTTTACAATCAATAAAAAAAGTTTTTTAGAATAGTAAATGTGGGTTTTGTAATGAAAATTAAAATTTTATAAGTAGACTACCAACGCAATTGAGACCTTTAATGTTACAGAGGCTCGACATTGGATATAATTTCAAATAAAACAATATAGTTCCAATTATTTCAAATGTTTTAAAAAGAGCTACAATAATTGGTTATAATGTTAATTTTTCATTAATAATATTACAATAGGTTTACTTTTTACTAAACTCGTTTTATTTAATGGTTTAGATTTATTTAAAAATAAGCATAATTTTCAAATAAACGCAAATTTTTCGATTAAACGCGTTTTATTCAAAATAAACTTTTTTAATCATATTATCAAAATTATTAACTTTATACTGGGCTTATAATGATTTTTAATTTCTGAATCAAATTGGGTCAAACGTTTCAAATTAGAATTTAAAATCCTTTGATTGAAAATTGGATTTTTTAGTATACATTGGTAGAAAAAAAAGATAAGAATATGAGATTTTGATTTTTCAATTCATTGTTTAAAAGTTTAATTCCCGTAAGCTTGATTAGGAAAAGCTCAACTAAAACATAAATTTTTATTTTATAGTAAGTTTAAACTCAAATTTTGATATAAAAAATATTAAAGAGACCAAGATTTCTTTAAAGATTGAGAACGATTAAATAAAGCTTTTATAAAAAAAGATCCTTGTTTTTATTTTCTTTTCATTAAAATTATCATTTCTTATCCGGAAATTTATGAATCTACACATAAATTATAAAAATTACGAAAATACTAATAGAGATGATATGATTTTTTATTTATTGTTAACAGGCAGCTATACTTTTATTTTTGGGATTTCTGACGAGAAATTTTGTAATTATAAACAAATATAATGATTATATTGACATATCTATAATAAATTCTCACTTAATCTCTTATTTTTTACAGCAATTTTTTTTTAATACTTGGATAAATTTAAACAACTATATAATTCTTCCAAAATTTTATTTTGATAAAATGTGGAATTAATGTAAGAAACTCTATACTTTTTTTCAATTGGATTTAGTTTTGATAAGTTTATTGAAAATGGATGGAAAGTCATTATAAAGTTAATAATTTTGATAATATGATTAAAAACGTTTATTTTGAATAAAACGCTTTTAGTACAAAATAAACCTATTATAATATTATTAATGGAAATTTATCATTATAACCAATTATTGTAGCTCTTTTTAAAACATTTGAAATAATTGGAACTATATTGTTTTATTTGAAATTATATCCAATGTCGAGCCTCTGTAACATTAAAGGCCTCAATTGCGTTGGTAGCCTAGTACTATACAAATCATTATTCTTAATTTAAATATCTTTGATGAATTGATCCGGTGTTTTAATACTTAGATAACTGTTAATATTATTTTTCGAAAAGCTCTGGATTACTGAGATTAATTATGGGATTAGTTTATTCAATTATTACACAATTTTTTTTTACGATTAAGTTTGTAAACATAATACAGATAATTCGGAACTTTAAAACATCAGAAAAATATATATAATCTAGTTGTATTTTGATGTTATAGAATTGAATTATAAAAAAATTAAGAGGTTTAATATAAGCTATTAATTCTTTCTGTATTTATTTTACAAATTTCAACGTTTATCCAATTGGTATTTAAGTTCTTTAATAGTATGATTATTCGATATACACATAAAATGAAAATCCGAAACATACATTATTCACTAAGAATGACAAATATTTTTCTTTTACTTCATTTATTGTTCATTTTTTTATATTAAAAGGTTCGTTTAAAATCTACATATGAATTAAAGATCTTATAAGACTAAAAAAAAGCATTTAAAATAGATTTAAAAATGCAATCTTTTAAAATATTATCTTTTTACATGCTATTTGATAAAATATTTTATATTTTATATAGCTATGGGAAATTTTTATAATATATAACATTTTGTACTCATCTCTGGTTGAGTGTTGTATTTTCAAATAATCCATAAAAATACAAAACCGAATTTCAGCCCGATAATAACAACAGGCCTACAATGTTGATAAATTTGGTCTTTTATTATATGAAATTTTAATATTTTTCTATTCTTATTATGATAATAAATTATGAATAATTTATATTAGAAAATTTGCAATTATACCCTAATAAAAGTCGAGATGGAGGGTCTTTTGGGATTTTAGAATAATATATTTTAAAGATTAGGCAAAAATTGAAAAAATTAAGATTTCATTTAATTTAACTCGCTTCAAAAATCCTTTGAAAACCCCAGTTAAAAATTGTATATGATTAACAAATTATCCAATAAAATATAAAAACAATAATTTCTATATGGATATGTAATTTTTTTATGTTTCTATTGGCTTGAAGGCGGGATATGTGTATGAATACATAGTCTTTATAAACTTGCATTATTTTTTATATGTCTGCTCAATTATGTCTATGAGTACTTACAACCAGTTTCAGGACTATTGATCTATTTCAATTAGACCTAATGTCATTTTCACCTACTTTTTTTACACAAATAAATTTTCTCCTACTATCCAATTGGTCTAAATATGATTTCACCTAAATTATAATTGGCCTAAAAACAAATTTCTACATACAAAATTTCTACATAAAAAATTTTTACTGTTTAAAATTTTACATAAAAACAAATTCGCCTAATTTAAGCTTCACATATAGCTTTAATCAATTTTTAATTTGGCCTATTACTTCATCTACCACCAATGAAATTGGTTTTTTATAAAATATAGACAGCTTTAATTTCCAATGGAGGTGCTTTGGCATATATTTTATAAAATGAAAACAAAACAATAATTTTTAATTTTTAATTTTTAATTTGCAGTTGTGAAATTTCTAATTTTTTGAAAATGAGAAGCTATTAAAAATCAAAATTTGCGAATAAAGTTGGTTTCAAATTTTGGTATTTAAAACTTTCAAGAGCTTCCATATTTATATATAGAGAGTGGCCAAAAACAATTTTCTGTGAAAATTAGACTGAGTCTTTTCATAAGCACTTTAGAGACTCATATGCCTCATTTAAAACCAATTCTGGACGCATATATCCAAATCATATAACCAAAAATACAATTTTTTTACGAATTTTTTGATATCTGTATATTAATCTACCTTATTTCAATTGCTTTACACCCATACTGCACTAAATTCATTAAATAAAAAAAACTTGGTCTGACTATTTCTTAATCTTTTTCTAAATTCTCTTTTTATTT
>LSSL01002169.1:0-16926 GCA_001953115.1 Smittium mucronatum
ACCATAGTCGACAGGAAAAATAAAAATAACCGATCTAAAATCCACCAGTGGACGGTGGACCGAAAAATCGGCGGAAAAGGAAACTGGACGAATCTTCAGCTGCTGTACCCTGACCTGAAACTTGCCCTCCAATACATTGGGAAAATGCGAATGGGGACCTTCCGGACCGTCCAGCGACTATCAAATATGAAATTTTTAGATGAAAAATTCAAAAAAAATTGTTCCTTCTGCAAAATCGATGTGCCTGAAACTGTTGAACACATCTTATTAAATTGCTCTCGATGGGACAAACAGCGAAATGGGACGGTCGGCCGGTTCATACCAGCACCGATCCGCTCAGAATAAAAAACCAACTTTCTAATTTCAATGAATCCCGGTTGGGGATAGTTGGAAAACTCCTTGGGGGGGAGTCTAAACATACTTTAAGTCAGCTAAAAGCTGACACCGCCGATCAAAAATTTGTGTTGGAAACATCAAAATTTCTTATTGGCATCCGCGTGCCACATACACTTTAGCTCCGAAGTTTAAGTGATTCACCAGCCCCCTTGAACCAATGCCCTCGAGTTATGGAGCTGCTAGAGCGGCAGAGGGGAGTTGGGTGAAATTTTTTTGAAAAATTTCGCTTTTTTTAATTTTTTTTAAATTAGTTATTATAACTGTTTATTAACTTCAAAATAAATTTCCCGTAAAAAAAAAAAGATCAGTGCACGTATTTGAGTTATATTATGAAAAATAAATATGACGTTTTAGGGGCCATCAAAAACAAAAAATTTAAGGTCAAAAAGGAATTCTACGCTGCATATAACTTTTTTAATCGTAGCAACGTACCTGTTAGCCTAAAAATAAAACACATAAATTCATTTCTGATGCCTGTTGGCTGTTGCGGAGGCGAGACCTTCGAAATGAGTGAAGCAAGAGTCAAGCCGATCCAGGCATAAATCGAAAAAGCCATCCAACCTTTTCCAATATGGGTAAATCTGCAGACATGGAACGGGTCCAAGAATAACTAGGGATACAATATGTCTTCTTAAAAACCAGCACTGCCCGATAGCGAGCATATCACAAAAGGCAAAGATTATAAACTTGAATATCCGACCTTAATAAATCGCCCAATAAGGTCAAAACGGCCACCTGGGTGACTGGCAGTGCAAGATGGATAAAAAAATTTGTGTTCAATAACAAAAATGCGAAGCAATCATCACCATAGTCGACAATAAAAATAAAAATAACCGGTCTAAAATCCATCAGTAGACAGTGGTTATTGGACATATAAATAGGTGGAAAAGGAAACACGATAAATCTTCAGGTTCTGTACTCTGACTTAAAACTTGGCCTCCAGGACATCGGGAAAATGCGAATGGGAACCTTCCGGATCGTCTAGAGACTATCAAATATGAAATTTTTAGATGAAAGATTTAAAGAAAAATTGACCCTTATTTATAATTGATTTGCTGAAGACTTTTGAACACATATTATTGAATTTCGGTTGGATAGACAGCAAGTTGAGACTATTGACCGGTTCATTCCTGCACCGATCCACTCAGATATAAAAAACCAACATTCTAATTTCAATTAATCCCGTATGAGATAGTTGGAAAATACCTTGTGTATGTGTTTGTGTGTGGGGTGGGGGGGGGTATTAATTATCTCCAATTTTACTTCCCTAAGGCACTGCAAAACAAAAATTTGACGAAGGAGAATCTCAGTTTTTAGATGTTATAATTGCTTTTAGATCACTTATATTAAGAAGTTTTATCTTTAATTTTCCACCATTTAGCCAATAAAATAAGGTTAAGGTACTTTTAGAGCAAATGGATGGTGAGGGGCGAGTCGATTTTTTAAAATATAAACATTTTTGACGTTTTTTTAATTATTTTTGTGTTAAATTTATATTTTTTTAATAAAATCCCAGAAAAAAAAAGACAATCAGTTTAATAATGCTAAATTTGAAATTATTTTTTTTATACCGGCAATTTTTATGCCACTATGTAACGAGCTCAACATAAAATACCCTCCAAAATAATTAAGGGTCGAAAAATTAATACACTAATATATTTTGATAAAAGTTTGGTATATTTTTATGAAAATCGATTATTTTTTCTCGTTTACACACTCTATGCTTTCAATATCTGATTTTTTTTGAATTTAATGTATCTTTAATTTAATTTTTCGATTAGTTAAATGAAAATTTACATTTGATTATCTTTTCAGTACAAAATAGAAATAAATCTTTTCAGTTAAAGATTTGAATGATCTAAATTTCGAATTATTTTACAAAGAAAATAAAATATTTGGTCTGATTAAAGCTGATTTAATAAATATTTTTTTGTTTTTCATTAAACATCATAATTTATAAATAATGTTAGTGTATTGTTCTATAATAAATTAATTGATACGACTGATATGATATTAGGGTTTAAATTTAAACTCGATACATTTTATATATTTACTTATCCAATTAATCACTTGAAATTGGCTTTTTTTAAAATGCATTATTTTTCAAAATAAAGAGATTTGGCAAAAAAATAACAAAAAATAGGCGAAAATAAAGATTCGAATGCATTATTTGGATTTATCTGTTTTAAATTATAGATAATTGATGGGTAGCAGCCAAAAAAAACGCTTTAATTTGTTACAAGTTATTCCCAAAAACTTTAACTAGGTACCAAATATAAAATATTTTATAAGTTATAAATATTATTTGTAACAGCCTATATTGGTAAAAGCGACCTGAATTTATAGAATAAGTCTTGAAATAATTTATAAACTAGATATGTATAAAAAATTGATAATATTTTTAAAATAAACATGTATTTTTTATAATGAGATATTATTATCTGAGTCCTAAAAAAGTGGAACGTTTTTAGTTTTTTACTTAAATAAAACCTTTGAAAAAAAATACCAAAAGTTGAAAAATTTAATTAAATATATAAAATGGGTTGATTTAATATATTATTAAATTATATGGTGAATAAAAATGAGTATTAAACTTCTGTATTATTATTTAAATTTCAGATTTATCAATATAATTTAATGGCTCATATTGGCCAAAGCTGGCACATCTTAAATGTTCTAAAAAATATTTTCCCCCATTTTAGGCATTTATTGTGGTTTATTCTACATTATGCTTGAAAAGATCGAGAAAATTTCGATATGAATAAAAAAATCACGGAATTATAGGATTATTTTATTTATATTCTTTTTTAATTAACCCTAAAAAATGATTTCATTTTATTTTGGTAAAAAATACAGATAATTCATTAGCATTTATTTAATTATAAATTTCCAAATTGAAATTCCAGATTTAAAAAATACTATTTAAACTAATTTTAATTCTTATAACGTGTAATACACATAAAATATGTTTTATCCTCGTATTTCAAAATCATTATTAAATTAATATACTTTCAAATATTTGTAAAGTATGTGATTTTGGCTATCAAAAAACTAAGACTATTTTAAAAAAATAAAAATAAAATAACTATTACTAAAAAAAAAGTTAAAGATTATAGATTTTTATTATCATTAAGATATAGAGACTATAGAATTTACAGTATACCAATTTGTATCATAAGCTATAAAAAATTCAGCCTTTTTTGATAACAGATCAAAATTTTAATTTTATAAGGGTGAAATAAGAATAATTCTTTTTAAATTGGTTATATATACACATATGGCACATACTCAGACATTATTGAAATAAAAAATAAAATTTAATATCAGATTCCATATTTCTTTTTTCATTGTATTTAGTAAATTTCCCTAATTTTAATTTTAAATGATTCTTCAAGTGTCTTATTTTTTTAACTCTGAATATGAGTGGGATTAATAATATATATATATATATAAATATGTATTTTTTTTAAATAAAATTTACATCTAAATATTTTCAGGATAATTATCTTGAGATTACCTAAATATTGATTTTTAGTGAAAAATATAAATAACTTAAAATGTGAAAAAAATATTACATAAAATGCTAGATAAAAAAGAAAAAAAAATTTTTTTTAGAGAGAATTTCAAGAGTGATACGTTTAATTAAAATATTATTAGTATTAAATAAGATATTCTATTTTATTAATCTAAATTTATTTAAAAAAATTCCATGTCCAATGGTTTTATTTTTTCTATGTATCTGCCTTTAATATCTAAGGTTTTTATTTACTTGGAGTGAGATTCAAAAATTAAAAAAAAATTAACTTTAAATTTATGTTTAATATATTTAGGAGGAAAAAAAACTTTATTTTTATCTACAATGATTTCATATATAAAAAATGACAGTTTTACTTATAAATATTCATAAATTTTTGGATTAAAATTAACCAATTAGCCGATAATTTTGCCTATATTATTAGTTATTTCTATTTTATAAGTATTAAATATAAAAAAATAAAGCTTTTTATTAGTGACGTTATCCAAACTAAAAAAAATACTGATAATAAACTACTTTTGAAAAAATTGAATATCGATTATGCATTAAAACAGGTAGAAGCTAGATAGCTTTTATCTTGTGCTAGGTTTCTTCCACAAAAATTATCACAATTTTTTTGATCTATAAAAAATAATTAGATTTTTTAAGGCTCTTCATAATTCATGATGACTTTTTTATCAGCTAAACTTTCAATTTGTTATTTATACTTTATACGTATTTAAAAAATCATAAAAATTTCACACCACGACTAAATTTTTATTATTTCTGAAAGAAATAGCCATTTGATTTTATAATATTTTTATAGAATATTATAAATTTGATTAAATATATAAAAACTGTATGTGCATTCAAAGTGAAATTTCAATTTGAATATGTCGAAAGTAAAAAGAGATATGTAATTTATAAAGAAATATTTTTTTGATTTTAATAAAGCCTGAATAATATTTTTGAATAAAGCTTGAAACTATGAGGCGTTAAGCATAATAAAAAGATTAAATTCAAAACTATCATTATATCGAGAAAGATTAGTTATATATTTATTTACCATACTAAAAATAATAAAGATATTTTTACTAATAGATCCTATATAATTACATAACATCGGGATTTTAGCTCTTTATTTTTCTATCTAATGTTATAATAAAAAAATTTAAAAACCTAAAATACTGAAAAATATGAGTTTTTTTTTTTGGATTTTGTAAGATATAGAGATTATTAAAATGTATTAAATTTTGTAATTTTTTTTTTCAGAATCGTAAAGCAATAAAAAAAAAGTGTATCAGTCTTAACCGTCAATTATATATAATTCTAGTAAATTAAACATGTTATGGGTATAATTTTAACATTGTCTTAATTTTCTTATATTTTCAAAATTATTGAATTTTTTTTATTAAAAAACCAATAAATCTGATAAAAACTATTAAAATTATTATAACCAAGAATGATAGGTCCATTTATAGGTATATTGATGATTAAAATGGAATTATTCATAACATTTTATATCAAATTGCGTGCTATAAATTATTTTTACTATTATGTATGATGATTTTTCGTAAAAAAAATATCTTTTTATTCAAAATACAAATAGTTTTATCCCTGAAACAGGAAGTTTTTGGATAATAAAAAATTAATTTATTTAATTTATCTACAGATTATATTTCTAGGTTATGTTACTAGGCTCTCATCACTTAAATCCCAGAAAAACAATCAATGGAATTATGAGAATATTATTTTCATTGAAGAGAAGATATTCTAATCAATAATCTCAAAAGTTTTCTTTTTTAGCTTCTTAAAATTAACTTGTAGATCAAAAAATTTTACAAGAAATTTTTAACAGATGCATGAAATCAGATATTTCAAAAGAAAACATTAGATAAGTAAATAAGAAGTTTTTAGGATATGTAAATATTATTTGATCGCATATATATTAAATAAAAAAATCAATTTAGACTTTCAATCAAAAAAATGTTCAATTATTTTTTTTTTAAAATAGAGCAATAAAAAATTATAAATATCAATTTAAACAATATCTCTTAAGAAAAATATTGTAGCTAAATTCAATTTCTAAATTTTTTTTAAAAGACCAAAAATTGGAAAGTAATGATAAAATCACTCTGACAATGATCATAATATAAAGAGGATAGAAAATAATTATGTAGTTAAATTTTTTTATAGCTACATAACTTATTTAATCAAGATTTAAATTAATGAATAAATAATTTATATTGCCTGAAGAAAATGTAGTTTAATAGAAAATATGAAAATTGATTATTTGCTTAATCTCTTAAAAAAAAATTTTTTTTATATTTTTTAATAAAAAATTAAATATAATACAATCCTTAGAAATTTAATGACCATTATAAGTTGGAAAGTATTGCTTTTGCCTTAATGACTGTTTTAAATTATTTTTTAACTTAAATAATTAAATTTTTCAAATAAAGAAATTTAATTTGAGCCATTAATAATCGTCTCTGTAACTTGTGAGAGTCTGTCTTTTCTGAAAGAATCTTCACGAAAAACCGATTAATGATTTTTAAATATTATATTTAAATGGTTTTGAATATTATTTATGATCTTGAGATCAATATAGTCTTGAAAATATATTAAATTCCTGTTTTAATAATAATAAAAAATAATTTAACATTTTCATATATATTTTTATTGCAATTTTAACGGGCTTAAAAATTTTTTCAGTAGTTATAATCATGTATGAAATACAAAATTATTCATTTTGAAGGTATCCGAGAACTAAAATTTTATATCTTTTAATAACACACAAGGAATGAAAATATTTGTATCGAAAATTTATGATGGAGTTCAATTATTAAGATTTTGAATACTCTGGAGATAAATAAAAGTTTTGAGAGCTTGAAAAAAATTTTTTAGAGTCAATAATTTTTAGTGAAATTTGATATATATCGAAAAATATTTTTCTGAAAAAATAAAATTTTTAAAGTTAAATATTAGACACTTTAAAATATCCCATAAGAGTTTCTTTATATTATCATAGACTTTTATTTTTTATTTTTATTATATAAATAGTAATTTGATTAAATCAAGAGATTTTTTTTTCCTGATAATATAAACATATCAATTTTTATGCTTAACACAGTTATATATATCGAATTATAATTTTCTAAAAACCTATTTTATCTCAAAAAATTGTATTATAATGATTATAATATGAGTTTTCTATGTTAAAGATATTTTTGTATTCCATACTGGATAAGTTATTAATAAAAAAAGCTGCAGATCACTGTTAAAGTTGTTTATCAGATGTAAGTGCTGTTTTTTTTAAAAATTTCATTTTCAATTTTTATAAAAAAAATATTTGAATGCATGATATATACGCTAAATTTCCGTTACTTTGTTCCTGTACCTCAGAGCTATCAGTATTATACTATGAATATTCATCATTTATAAATATTAAAATTTATACTCTATTTATTTTATAATTTTATGAAATTATGAAATAAATCTTTTTGTTATTCGCTATTTCTTTTTTTAGTGAAGACAAGACAAATTAAAAATAAATGAAAAAACCAATGGTATGTAAAATTTATATATTTAAGCTATAAAAAAAACATTTGTTTTGAAATACTCACTTATTTATTTTTATATTATCAAAAAGAGTGTTATTTTTTGGAAGAAAATCACAACCATACAAGTAAATTTTTTTCTAATTTTAGTGCCTTCTTATATTTTTAAAAATTCAAAAAGCAAGATGATTTTTGTTTATTAATAATTTATTACTACTTAAATGGTTATTTTCTTTCTGTCAAATGATATAACTATTAGACTCAGCCTGTTTGGATTCACTTTTTATTGAAATTTATTACACGCTATTACCTAAGATTTTCATGCAAGAAGTTACGTGCAAGAGATTCGATCTTCAACCGTGGCTTTTTCAGCTATAAAATGTTAAATATGGAGTTTTAAAATTTGATATACGCATATATCATGTATATCTATATTTGCTTAAATTAATAAATTTTAAAACATAAAGGTTCTTCTAAGCCATGGTATTTATTATATTAAAACTAAATAAATCTATAATTTTATATATACCAACCCCGAACAGATTGGCTTCCTCCTATAATGAAAAATTTTCCTATAAAATAACATCTTATTTAAAGAATGATAATTTATTAAAAATAGCTCGAAGGAAATTGTAATTTTTTTTTGTAAATTTGAAATTTAAAACTTAAATGATTCATATTAATGAATTTTTGTTTAAATTTTGGTGAATATTTCAAAAGTTTTATACTTTTCTGTACAATCGATACTAAAAATCAATCCTTATAATTCTTGAATAAAAATCAGCTATACTCTTTATTTATGAATATAAAGAATCTGATATTTTTATGTCGGTTAAATTTTAAAGAAAAAATTGAAATATTCTCTTTTATATTATTTTATAACCATAAGCATGTTTCATGTGGCTCATCTGAAGCGATAAAATTAATATTTTTATCTATTATTTAAATATTATAAATAAATTCCCTATAAAAAAATGTGGCGAAGGAAATTATTCTATATAAAAATTCCATCCGTATCTGAAAATTTCACTAATACAAGTATATAATAGATTATTGAAACTCAAAAGCTTGGATCTGAGTATATAAATTTTGAGTTTAATTCCATTTATAAAATACTTAGTTGTGTTATAAACACGCTTCATCATTTACTTAAGCCTTGCGAATCAAAAAAAAAAAAAGATCATTTAATACTCATTTGAAATAAATAATGCCCAAAATATTAAACTTGTTAAAACTGATATCCTGAAATATAAGTCGCTTCAAATTCTTTGGCTTAAAACATGTAATTTTCTTCTTTCGTAATAATTAAGTGGACTTTTTTTCAATTGAGCTTCAGTTTTTTTTACGGCGGCTTCGTAAAAATAGTGAATGTTATCTTATTTGAATAGTAATCCCATTTATAATAAGTAACTACTTTATTTTCCATATTCACTATATTCAGTTCATATATTCTTTTAGTAAAAATAATGTAAATGGGTGAAACAAAACAAAGATTCTTTACCATCATTGCGCTAAAGAGCTCTATAAACCCAATCAATTTCATTGGAATTGAATTATAATCTCATCGAATAGGGGACTTTTTTTTTGCTGTAAAAAATTATCTGTAATCAATTTTTTAAATAATTTTTTTTTGAAACTCTCAGTCTTGGTATGTTTTCTTCACCCTTGTCAGTCTATTTTTCATTTTAAACCCCCATTAAAATTTATCTCCTCTAAATTTTGACACAAGAAAAGAAGTGTTAAATTTTTTTAGTTTTTATGAAAAGGAAATTCTATTATTATTTTGTTTAATTTTACTCCTGTATTCCATTATCCAAAAAATTTTAAGTATAATAATCTAAACTTGAATATTTAATTGATTTTTCCCAAAAAATATTTGAATTCAAATAAATGCAGAGAAAATAATAATTAAATAGCTGGTTCATTTTGACTGAAAGATAAAAAAACGTTTTCTATTTTTTATCTTGCCTAAAGATTTATAAAAAATAATTAAACATAATTTTCTATTCTTTAATCTTTTCAAAAGTGTGTCTATCTTTGTAATTATTTTGTGAAATATATTTATTTTTGAATACCCCCTTCCTTTTTCATTTATTTTTTAAATAAAACCCACAATAATCTAATATTTCTTCTTACTACATAAAAAAATTACTTATTATCTAATAAAGTTTTGATAACAATTTTGGACTATTTAAGAATTTCTAATACTTAACACGCCATTTTTTGGTATAAGTTGATCTTACACTCTTTTTATTTTATATAATAAATAAGAAACTAATAAAGTAGTAGTGAAGATATGTAGAATTTTTTTTGAAGTTTTCGTAGATATTTTAACGAAAATTAAATTAAATTAAGCTATTAAATGAAGAGTACATTCATATTCGATATAAAAAATTCCTAAAATCAAACCAAGATAATAGAATTATGTATAATTTTTATCCCGATAAGATCTTTTATAGAATTTAAATTTAACTTCTAGAAAGTCGATGTATTTTAATAATTAGAAACCAACGCTTTAGTCAATTTAAACTGCATTTCACATTATGTTAATATCTTAATTAAATATCTATCGGTTACTTAAGATCATATTAACAATAAAAATAAAAGAGAAGAATTATCAGATTTAAATAAAATCATAATTACTAGTATATTTTTCAATTAAAATAAATTTTAAGCAACTATAATTATGTTTTAATATTTTTTGATACAAGATATTATAATAAACTCTATTTACCGGTATATAAGGACACTCATATTAGATATAATATATAGTAGCAAAAAATTAAAAATATTTTGGAATTTAAACATCTAAAGAAATAAAATTTGCAATAATTTTGTAAGTTGTCCCAGAATATATTCAAAATTTTTTTATTATACCTCCCCAAATGAAAAGTTAAATTAATTTTAGATTTTTAAATATTTCTTTTTAATAATGAATTAAAAGTTAAGTATCAAGGCAAGAAAAAAAAGTGGCTAAAAAATCAATGATTATAGATTGGAAAGTTGTTTTTTATAATATTAGGATCTTATTTCGATAAATTGTTTCTAATATAGATTAAAAACCGAATTTATATTCTATTAAATTTATGATTCCTGTTAAAGATTCAATACAAACTATTTATAAAATTTATAAATATTCTCCATGAAAATATAGTAAAATTTTCTTTCATGACTATTTAAACTTTATAGAATCTTTTTCAATAAAAATGTATTACAGTTATTTATTTTAAATGTAGTAATATATCTTAATAAAAAATAGCAAAAAAATAAATATTATGCAAGGTTATTATAAATATTCATTTAGTAAAATTTTCCTGGGTTTGCAGTTTTTTTATAGCAGAATTCTAGATTTACAGATGAAAAACTTACTTTGCTGAAAATAAGTCAAAAATAAATATAAATTTCGGATAATTCCTTCTTTTGCTATATTCTTTCCAATAAAAAAATTCCCTTTCCATATATTAATTTGGATGTATTTGAAACAGCAAAAAACGAAATAATAAGCCATGAAAGAAATTTGATAGAAAAAAAAAACAACAGCTGAATATGCTTGAAAAGCGAGGGTTAAAATAGCTAGAGATTGCCATTTCTGACAAATATTTCTTAATTTGCGGAATTTTCCTTATTCTGTCCATCTTTCCCAGGTTTTGTTGAGGATTAACGCTAACCCAAAGATGTCTGCTTAATCATTCAACTTCCCGTTCTCACTCTTATTAAACCAAGTTTTCTATCTTTCTATATTTGTTGATTAGTTTGTTATTTTTCTCCGAATATTATCTTTGTTTAGAATAATACCTGCCCAGTGCTTTTCAAAATAAGCGTTTAAAGCAAGTTAAAATAATAAACAAGCGTAGAAAATTTTGTTTGAAGATTTTCACACTGTTTTTAGTTGATCTTTAATTTCCGTACAACTATCCCAATTTATCTATTATTACTTTTAGAAAATTTTGTTTATTAGCTAAAAAAATCCCAATACAATGAATTCATATTAAACTCAATCACATTTCATAAATTTTAGAGGTGGCGAAAATGAAAACGTATATCGGATAAAATCTAAATTGATATTCAGCATAATTTTCATAAAAGAGAGATAAAACCATTGTTTTTAGAGGAGGATTAATTATCATGTTTGTTTTTTAATTTTTGACCAAGATCGTTTAAGCAAATCAAATTGTAAAAAATTCCACGTCAATTTTGTAGTATTTCTAAATAATCAACAATCTTTAAACAAGTCAAGATAATAACAATAAAAAAGTATTCTAATGAATGATAACTTTGACTAATGATTTTCAAAGAAAGAAGGTAACTCAATATTTAACAATATGGTATTTTCAGATAAATTAATTTTTTTAATAAATAAAATCAAGAATATTAAGGAGATTTTTAATAGGAACGAATACTGGTAGAATTTTCATTTTTCGAAAGTTTATTGTTTTATTACAAACTATGTTCTATAATAACTCGCGTATAAATAATATCGAGAAATGTAGATATAGATATCGTTAAATTTCTTGTTCATAACAGATAGTAACGAAAAGTATTTTATACCATTTATGGAATCTTCTTATCAAGACCAGACTTTTAGTTTTATGTAAACCATTGGACATTAATAATATTTAATAATCTCAAAACCAATAAAAATAGAAAAATATACCAGAATTAATATTCATTCAAACTCTGCCAATGGGATTTTTTTTTAATTCTAATTTCAACTTTATAGTTTATTGAATTATATTAGCTCCACATTCACAAATAACTAAGGTGGTAAAGATTTACTATGCAAGTGTCCGTTATATAAGAGAATCTGCCGTAAAAGAGAAAATTACCACAGGTATGATTTCATAATCAATATTAAATCATAAGATTTCCAAAAATAAGATCTTATCAATAGAATAGCAATAATAGCATTTAAACATGCTCTTCGAGTACATTTTTTATTCTCTTTTTTTGCTGTACACTTTTGTAAAACCTAAAGTTTACACTGAAGGGGTTGCTGTGTCTGTATGCAAAATCCCCCTTTTTTTTAATTCTTATTCTGTAGACATAAGTTTTACAACTATACAAAAGGATATCATATTTAATTATCTATCTACCACAGTTGCCCCTAATTACACAACTTCTAGCTCTTATAAAATAATCAATAATTCGAATGGCGATATTTGTGATTCTTTATACACAGAAAGTTTATCACTATCTCAAAATGAAAAATATACCTTTTCGGTTATGATAGAAATCGACATAATAGCTTTTAAAACCATTAATTTTCCTTTTGAAAGATCTTGTAATGTTTATTCTATCCAAGCTTTTACAATGTACGCGTATTATAGTGAATTGTGCATAATCGAAGAAAAAGGACTTTCTCCTGAAAGAATACCTTCTTTTCATACCATTAAAACTATACCTAGCACTATTTATGATGTTTCCTGTGTAAATACTGAAGGGAATTATGAAAAAAAATTTACACCAGAATTATCTGAAATTTTATATCAAAAAATTTCCATTATTCCAAATACTAAAAAAAGAAAAGAAAATTGTAACAAAATAACTTATCTAAAAACTTCTTACACATTTATCACTAATTCGGATGCAAAGCTAGATAGAAAATTAGGTTCAAACACTTTCAAAACCATAATAAGCAGGAATTGTAAATTGCCATTTGCCTCAGAAAATTTTGAAATAGAAAATGAATGTCCTTGTTCTTTTGTCGCAGAAAATAATAATTATATAATCTCCGTTACAAAAACAATATCCTACAATATGAATGAAGAGCCTGATTCTATTAATTTGGTTGAAAAAACACCGTATCCAACCTCTCAAATCATTGTTGAAGTTAAAAATAAAGGCTCATTTTCATCACCAGCAATAGAAAGTATAAAAGAAACCATAGCTTTAGCTATTAGCAAGGGATCATATGAAGAACAAAACTTTTTATCAAATTCTATTGAATCAAAATACTTATTTACCTCTACTAAAATTGAATTCCAATATGTAGATCCGTTCAATGAAGAAATTTTTGAAACTGGGATAATATCAGAATATTCAACTCACATTAATAAAAAACACGAGAATTTCAATTCAACTCCTGTTTGTGGAAATGTTGCAAACTTGTCTAAATCTGTTCATACAAAAGAATTAATCATAAAAACCCATTTTTATAAGAGCACTGAAAATTCCTCGGATTCAATAATTCAAACAAATATCAATAGTCCTAACAAGGATAATTACTCTTCAATAGTTTTTGAAACCATAACTAAAGCAGTCACAAAGCCTGATAACAAAGAAATACTTGATCAATCTTCATCTTTTGAAAATTTAATAAATACCCCAGAAAAAACTGACCAAGATCATGCCAACAGTCACAATGGGGAAGATTATTTAAATTTAACTAAAACCACACCAGAATCAGCTTTAATTATGAAAACCGAAACCCCGTATCAAAAAACGGAATTTATAACAATATCAAAAGCATATTTCTGGCTAAATTTCTCAACTAATATATACATCTCATATGAAAAATATATTTTCACTATATATGATAAAACTTCAAATTACATAATAAATACAGATACAGATTATCCTATTAGAGAACCTGCTTCTTCTAAACCAGATATAAAAACAACAAAATATATCACCATAACTAATAATGCTGGCTCGTATTTAGAATCTACTTCTACTGCAATAGCTGAAACGTACTCATTGTTCACCATCCCATCTAATAAACAAGAATTGTTCGGGGAAGATACAACATCTTTAGTTAATGAAAATTATAATGAATCTACTTCCTCATCTAATACTGAGATGCCACAAAAAAATTCCTCTTTTAATTCAAATTTCGAAAATTCACCAGAATCTACTACATCTACTATTACAAATAAAGTTTATAAAATGGTTGTTTCATCAAGATTACAAGAAACCGCGAAAAAATATAATTCTGTTAATAAAATTAATGTTACAAATTATAAATCAAATTCCTTCTTATATGAAGAAACTTCAACAAAATTTGATTTGTCGATAAATTATGGTTATCCATCAGCAGTTTTTAGTACCACAACAAAGCATAGAAAATCAATCTTTATCAGTAATTCGATCAGAAAATCTTCATCTTTTGATGGAAATATAATTTCAACAGAGTATACGGTTTCAACTAGTACAATTAGTTCAATAAAAAAATCAAATCCATTCGTAGACATCGAACCCGTAATAGATACCACCTCTTTAGGTGGTAGGAGACATTCAACCAAAGAATCTACATGTTCTGTGAATGATGAGCCCTCAAGGGGGGTTATTAATCCAACTGGAACAAAATACACAAAAGAATATTCTACAATATCCAAAGAAAATGGAACTAAAACAAAACCTATCACCTCAACAGGTACAAATAATTCAAATAGAGAATTTCAATTTTCCAATGATATCGAAACATATCCACATTCATCTCTATCGACTAATATAATTAATTCAAATTATATTTTTAGTTCATCTACAGCTTTTGATACTTCTACAGAATTATTCATTATATCAAATAAAAGCTATTCATTAAAAGAACACTCATCATATACAGAAGGTACGAACATGGCAGGATCTTCCACATCGTCTGACACAGTTAGCTTAACCAAAGAATCACAAGCTTATGAAAATGTTGAACTAGTAACCGAGTCAACCAATTATGCAATTACTAAAATTTATACCCAAAACCCCAAAACTAAAAATGGAATTGAAACTAACATTGAAGATGCCTTTTCTTGGAATGGAGGTTATTTAAAAAAAGAAACTAAGTCTTCAGCAATTTTAGAAAATATTTCAAGTTCCAGTGCCTATATAAATAATAGCAATCCGTTCAAAAAATCGACATCTACTTTTGACTATAAAAGCGAAACTAAATCAACAGCTTTAACTATAAAATACAATTCAAAAAACGAATCAAATTACGCCAAAATTAGCACTAAGACTGAATCAACCTCTTCTGAAAATAATCATTGGGCTGAAAAAACTAAATCGGATGTTGATGATACACACTCAGTGGAATTATCCATGTCAACAGATATAGATGAATCAAACTTATGGTCCGATTATTCAGTTATTATAGAAGCTGCTACCTTAACTGACACAAGAAATTTAAATAGAGAATCTATAATCTCTATAGTTGAAAATGGTCATACCAAATCTAACACTTTATCAATTGGTAAAAAATCAACCAAAGAATTTACCTCTTCAGGAAGGAATGGAGCATCAATAGAATTATTAAGCTCGCCTTCTACCATTAATTCAATAGAGGATTTTATCCCCTCTGCAGTTGTTGAATCTGTCAAAGAATCAGTCTCTAAAAAGAATAACATCTACTCAGTAGAAGGTTCTCTATCATCTAAATATGAAACTGCATTAGAATTCACCTCGACAAAAAGTATTAGTAATTCAAACGAAAAATCCGATTCTTCTGAATATGATGAAACATCATCAATAATACCCACTGCAACTGATAACAGTTATTATATAGATAAATCTTCAGAAAAAGAAGAAACTACAAATCAAACTGTCACCCCATCATATATAAGTATTTCTGTCGAAGCACCTGAATCTTTTAAAAAAAATCGGTTAAAAAATGAATCATCCTCATTAACCGATAAAAAAAGTCCAAATAGAGAAGCTGAAACTATAGGCGGTGATGAAGATTCAGCAGAATCTTCTGCACCAAATTATCCGAATAATTCAAATTATGATTCATATTCTTCTATAGAGGTTGAATCCACAATTAAATTTAAATCGATAGCAGATAAAAATAGTTTAAAGTATGAGTCTGTGGTCACTGCTGATGTTAAAACTGAAATTCTATTAGATATTTTGACCGATAAAAGTTATTTAATGACAGAACCTGCATCTTATGTTATAGTAGAAGAAACATTAAAATCAGACTATTCAGTAAAATACGATTATTCATTACTAGAGTCAAAATCATCTTTACAATCAATAAACATAACCGAAACACATTTATCGACAATTACCGGAGATACATATAAAGAACACCTTTCTGATCCATTATTCCAAAATAATAAACATCTATCAGCCAATGAATCTACAGGTATATATCTTTTAAACGTATTTTCAACTGATGCCACGATTCTAACCGATTTCAAAAGTAATTCAGAAATATTCGCATCTAATACTTCAATAAAAAAAATAAATTCAACCTCATCGAATCAAAATAGCTTTGATAGTACAATATCAGAATCTAATAGCTCTACCCAAAATACTAATTATATCACAGCCTCAAGCACCTCAACTCTTTATAAAAGCTCAAATAAAACACCAATCAATTTCACTTTATCATTTGATGACACAATTGCATCTTCCAACCAGACTAGCTCAGATAGCACAATGTCAGAATCCACTACTGATTCCACAATAATTAATTATACTACAACTTCAACCACCTCAACTCTTTCTAAAAGTCCAAATAAA
>LSSL01002170.1:0-13740 GCA_001953115.1 Smittium mucronatum
ACTTTTTTTGATAATGGAATTCAGAAATTTTATTTGCTAATTCAACTAAAAAAATCCTAAGGAGAGAGAGACCAAAAGTCCTCCTAAAATATTCTAACTCTTTAAAAATATTTATTAAGGTTACGTACAAAATAATAAAAAAACTATCGATAATAATGCGATTCAAAACTTATTTTTAATAGTATGATCCTCTAATATTTTTAATTAATAGACAAGCTAGATGTTACATACAAATTCCACGCTTCAAATTTTTTTGAAACAGCACACCGCTCGACTTCCAAATCAAAGGTAATTTTAAAGTGGAAAATTTTCTTCTGGAAACAAAAGGCACATAAAAAAAATA
Organism: Smittium mucronatum; assembly: GCA_001953115.1. NCBI lineage: Eukaryota > Fungi > Kickxellomycota > Harpellomycetes > Harpellales > Legeriomycetaceae > Smittium > Smittium mucronatum. The sequence continues at coordinate 344 of LSSL01002170.1, forward strand.
AAACCCTGCATGTTTTACTTTTGTTCCGCAAAATATTACAATTAAACTAAGACTCCATTACAAGGGGTACTTGAAAATTCCGAGTTTGATTCAAATTCGCATGAAAGATCGATTAATCCAGTGCTGGATCCGCATAAGTCGTTTTTGAGAATCTTAGCTTCGCATCCCAAATCACTAGAAACGTCGAATTCTAAAGGTCGTTTGAAAGAAACACAATCGCTATCTGAATTGGCCGAAGATGATTCGAAATCTTCTTCCTGCTTCCGCATCATATCATAGTGTCGCTTGATAAAAGGATCAACATACCAACTTAACCTGGGATCGTTTAGAAGATCGATATGATTATTCGAATTTACAACTGAAACTTGACCTACGATGCTGCCGGGGGATGACGATTTCCTAGTCTCATTAGCAGAAGACATTTTTACAGTGGATAGATAGCTACTATTATTGAATCTTATTATTATAAAAAGACAAATAAGTTTGATTTTCTATATCAGGAAAGCCTTGTCTTTAAATATAAATTTTTATATCCATTGAAACTTCTGTTTTTACACTGGAACACATTCAAATGAGTAAAATATCTCTATAACTACGCATTGAGTCTATTTTTAATATGGATCTAATAAGACTATCGCAACTAAATGTAAAAAGACAGAGCAGGTTATCAGGTTCATTTAGGAAAGCTTCAAAATAATGATTTTTTTTAGAACAAATAGTGAAATGAGATGACAAAAGAACTAATATTAGATAATAGAAACTCGAAATCTCCTATTTCGATCTCAAACAATCAAGTTCAAAGAGAAATTCGTTTCAGTATCTAAGTTATTATTCTCTCTTACCCATTAAATCTTTATTTATTCCATGGCATCTATTTACTCTTTCGGTTGTCTAATTCACTGAAAATACCGATTAGAAACAAAATCGCCATTGTCTATTTGAGAATTTTGGATGAAATGCCAATTAAAAAATGTGGGATCGGGATTGAACATTAGTTTTAATTTTTTACGTTATCAAACTGTGAACTAGCTTAGTTACTTTGGATTTGAACGTTCAAATTGAAAATAAATAAATTCACAGTTATTTATAAAATTCAATCTATCCTATTTTGAGCCTTCAAATTGAAACAACTTTCGTACAGCCGTTATTTTTAGAAGCCGAACTAAGTACTCACTTTTACACATTCAATATTTGAAATTTGAATAGATTTAGGTTGCAGCCAATATAATCATTTAAATATTAATATATGTCCGATGGTTTTTACAAATAAGATAATACTATTTGATGATTTCTCAACTACTATTAAAAATCATATTTGATTATAAACCAAAATCTAGCTTTGGATTTCTATCACGATACATTATAAATTAAAATTTTATGTAAAGGGTCCTCGATCGAAATTATTATATCCTAATTTAGGACTTTTCCAATAATATAAATTATTATGGATTATTGGAATAATTTGGTTAGCTGTTTAATATTGCTACTTTTAGACTAATGGTGCAATCACATATAAAAATATTTCCCCAATGGATCTAATGTATACTGATTAGGTGATATTGCTTATAAATTTTTGAGATCGAATGGTGTACTTCTGTTTTTGTGCAACCATTCACTTTTTAATGACTATTTCGATTATTAATCCAATCAAAAGTTTTTTTAAAAACTGAGACTCGCTTCATATTTTTTATTCGAAAACATATATTTTTCTTTTTGGAAGTATTCATGAATATGAGCCCATTGCTTTTGAGAACTAAAAAAAATGATGAAACTTTATCCCTCAAGATATAGTATTTTCCGTTTCGAATCAGGATCCAACTTCTATTACCTCCAATTTTGCCAAATATAAATTATCAATAAGGATAACTTATTAATTATGCAATTTACAAATATAGCTATAATTTTAATTAACCCTTAATGAAGTTATTTTTGTTTTTTTTTATCTAATTACTATTTTCCATCTGATATGTGTAATATAACCATTTATATTCTACAGCATTTTATTTGCACAAAATAAAGTTTTATTGTTCATTTTTCTGGATTTAAAATATCAACCATAAATATATCAAAATCAGTGAAAACATTTTATCTCCATTTTTATAGGATTTCAACTAACGTTTGATTATTTTTTTTACCTTATTCTTTAGGCAGATGGCTTGAATTTGATATTAAGAATTTCCGGGAAACACAAACCGCCATTTATTTTTTCTTTTAATAATATGAGGGATTTTAATATTCCAAAAGAATATAAAAAATCAGATGTTTCATATTATTTTTGTTTTTTATAGAATGATTGAAGACTGTTCATTATTTTGAGAAATAAACCTCCAAAAAATCCATAAAACTTTTCGATTATCTAATTTGAGTACCTTAGATGTTTTTAAGCCACTCACCTAACGAGCTGCAAATAATACTAACTAAAATGTAGAAAGAATGACCAATGTCCCGATATGTTTGCATTCTGACAAGTTTCAATATACTCATGAACTTAAATTTATGAATTTAAATTAGAAAAATAAATATATCAATATGATAAAGAATATAACATGTATACTGCATTTACATTCAAGTATAAAATTTTGGTTGTAATAAAACCAAATACTACTCGTAACATACATTTTTAAACATACTATTTAATTCGATTTTTAAAAGCCCGCGAAAAAGCATTATAATATTACCTTTCGTTATTTACGTTGTTATTTTTCGACATATCATTATTTACATCTTGTTTTAAAATAAAAATCTTAAAAAAACAAATAAAATAATGATATCGAATTAAATTTATGTATTTTTTTCGCTAAAAGTAAATAGGCGACTATTAGACGTAGGAGTCGCTTTGCCAATTCCTATAGTTTTATTTGATTCTTTTAAATTATTAAATTGATAGTGGAATAGTTCTACTTTTGATATTAAGCCAATATTGTTCTAGTGATTAAAAAATAAGATTCTTAATCAATAAACTAAAAACTAAGAAAATGAAAACAAAGCGTTTCTAAAAAAGTATCTCCTTCGTTGAAGAACCTTCTAAATAAAATTTTATTCTTTTACTTGGGCGAATCCCTATGAATATGCGGGTGATAGAGCCAAAAAGAAAAACTGGGATAACTTTTTTTTTTTTTTAAAAAAAATGAAACTTTATTAATTTTTTTTGGTTTTTTTATAGCACTGTAGAATTGCTTGAAAAATTTTTATAAAAAAAATTTGAATTTATTTTTCTACGCAATGAATATATATATATTATATATAATATAATATTTAAGCGTGAATATAAGTTTTTGCTATGAGGAATAAAATATATGAGCGATGTTTCAAGAATGCTATAACTTTTAAAACCATTCATTATCAAAAGTAATATATATTACAAAGACTATAAGAATCATATGAGATAATCAACTTTTCTTTTGCAATCAATTTTGCGATTTAAATAAATAAATATCTTTATTGGGGGTAAATACATAATTTAGTATTAATAGGGCTTAATTCCTTGTTTTGGGTAGAAAAAAATACATGCACCTGAACTTTTAACCGCATTTTGATTTAGATTTTATTGGGAATTAAAATAGGGATTTGAATTAAAAAAATATCTGAAAGTAGAAATTTCTTTTCATATATACGAGAGTTAATCCAAAAAAAATTGGCCGAAATTAACTATAATTTATTAAAATGATTTTTTTGGATTAAGTTTTGGAAGAATTATACGTTAATTTATTTTTACAACTAACTTTCCATTAAAAAATGGACTAAAAAAACACCAAATTTTTTTTTTCGTGTTGTTATAGGTATGAAGATTATTTATCAATAATGATTTTTTAATTGCATATGGCCGTTTTAATTTTCAATTATTAAAAAAACGAGGATAAAAAATTATTTTCATATTTTAATTACGTTTAAAAATAAGAGATCTTTAATTTTTTATTTTTATAAAGAACTTGCATCAAATACCATTTCTTTTAAAATGATCAATTCCGAATATTTATTTAGAAAACCATTGTAAATCTCTAGAAAACTGGTCAATTATTCGCGTTTAATATTAAATTTACTTTTTGGAGGATATTTTTTAAAATTAATGATAGGATTAATTTAATCTTTGATTTATGTGGTTTCCATTATCCACAGGGGTTTTTTTCTAAAATTTTCCAGAAATAACCGGAAATATTTGTATAAAGGTATGGGTGATTACTATTGAAAACCAACACATGTTTTTTCGACATTCTAATTTATAGTTATATCATTTAAAATCTTTTTAGCCTATCAGAAAACGGAAATACAAAAAGATAACGTATTAAGAAAAAAAGAAAGAAAATAGTGAAACGAGTGATATTTATCTCTATTAATAAACGTTCGATTCTTTCAGGAACCAGAATATATTTTACTATGTAATATATTAAAATGAACATTAGGGTTTTTTATATCGCAGGATTTTATTTCAAGATAACTCCATCAAGATATATGCTAAAAAATATATTAAATTAATACTTTTATAAAAGACTATTATCCTAACTACAAATAGCCCCTTATCCGGGCTACCAGCTGTGTTCCTGCGGGAAAAAATTATGATCTACCATCATAACCCTCTCCCCCCCCCACCCCCCTTCAACATTTCTTCAAGTAGGCTGGATGACTGAGGTTATGTGCAATCATTAATTAAACTCGTCATCAACGAACAATAATTCATTGAAGTTATAGAAATTCTATTCAGCCTCTACTTCTAGCAGGATTAATAAAAATAGACACCTAATTAAACGTGGGATTGGTCAACATATATTTCCTAAAATTAGCTGTTAGACGTTCAGATCCTTCTGACTGTTGAGCACTGTGAATGTTCACAGAAAATGTCCCAGACTGTGTTAAACGATTTTCTCCCTCCTATTTCTAAAAGATACTCTCCATTAATTGTTTCACTCTTTATCGCTGTGCGCTAAACGATCTATTCCCAACCAAGAATAGCACAACTTTGTGTTGAATTTTAGTATAATTTACTCTGAAAAATGTAATATTTAATCTCTTAAACCAAGACAAGGGATTTCTCTCTTAGGATTTACACTAATAAATTTAAAATTTAATGGTTTTCCTAGTAATAGAATGAAATAAAAATGAAATACAGAAAAATAATAATAACTCGAACTACTCCCTCATTCCGCTTTAAAAGCCCCATACTTTCTCTTGCCTGACTTTAGAGGGATGTTTAATTATTTCAGTGTTAAGAATTTAACGCTTTGCGGCCACATGCTGCAGTTGGTAATCCGAATGATCTTATAACAATAAAAAGATCAACCACAAAAGATCGGGATTATTTTTTACAATTAAAAAAATATGGTAAAAATTTTCAAGATATTAAAAACAAACTTTGAAAAAATTAAAATTTCCGTCATCAAACCATACTCCAGTTTTCCGAAGCTCAATCTCTTGAAAAATTTAAATCGAAAGGCTCGTGGATTATTTAAGCTATGAAGTCTAGTAGTCTGTGCACTCGGGTGCTAATCAAAAATTTGATTCTTATAATAAAAATATTAGATTTGATGTGTTAATTTGGAGCTGGACTAAATAAATTAGAATTAAATACTATTCTTTTAAAAGGTATCTTTTAATGAATTAAATGTAAGTTTTAAATGTATTTTTTTATATGATATAATAGTTTTAGTATAGACGGGTTTATTCTATCATGTGATACTCATTTTATTTCTTTTAATTTAGCGCGATATGTGAACTGTTTCAAGTAAATCAGATTTATCGGAACAGTTTTTTTTAAGGAATCATTCTTTCATAATATTATTATTGTTAGAAACCAGATCATGTTGATGCCCCCTATTTGATTTTTTGAGATATTATTGAGCATTTGCTTCAAATTATAAAGAGAGGAATAACGTCTGATCTAGATTCGCTATTCAGCTCCTCGCTCTCATTTCTCATCGGTGGAGATTTGATTATTTGATTAATATTTTTAATTTCTGACAATTTTAATTTGTTTTTTTTTTACTACCAATCATTCATGTACCTGTTCAGATTAATAAAAAGCATGGAGTATATAGTTTTATATATTTAGTAATAGTAAGAGATATATGAAAAAAAAGAAATTAAAATCGAGTTAGAATTTATATAAAAAGCTCAAAAAATCGCCATCCGTATATTATGTCATATTGTCTAGTCTTTTTTCGAAGAAAATTTGTTAGAGGTGTTATCTTATAAGTGTTTCAAAGTAGGTGATGTTATTAAAGTGTAAATCGATATCAAATTGGAAAAAAATCATTATTGTTGGAATAGAAAATCATATTTTTTTATAATTAGCCAGATTAGATGGCAGTTAAATAAATTAAAATTTTGGTAAATCCTCAAATCGTATTAAAATTTAATAAAATATGTTACTAAGTCATTTATAAACTCAAAAAAATATTTAAATCAATCCAATTTATTTAGTGAGATTTAGGATATGAAAAATATGCAAACATTCAGGTCAAAATTTATCTCTGTAATATATAGCCTAATTAAATTTTGAATAAATATATAATATTTTATTTTCAAAAAATATTTAAAGTAAAATCAGAATAATATTTCAAGAAAGTGATTGAAGCTAAGCTATTCACTGAAGCTATTCAGAGGAGTAGATTTTTTAAACCCAAAAAACCAAAATCTATTATGAAATTTCTGATTAAAATAAATAATTTTATAAGTATGATATTGATTTTAAATACTCATAACTCATTTTATATCGCTACTTATAGTGGGATTTCTCGAGAATAACAATTATATGTTTTTTTACGAATTTTTATCAGTTGAAAACTTCAATATTTTCCTTGAGATCTTAAAATTCAATCTTATACGGTATAGGTAAACCAAGTTTTTTGAATATATCATCATAATATTTAAAAATAAAATCTTAGTATTAGGGTACTGGGATTTTCTAATACATTTCATCAGATACAACAGAAAATTATAGTGAATATTATCTTTATCAGTTACTTAATATAAAAATAGATATAATGTTTTAAAGATCATAAATTTTATTTACATTCCCGATTAGCGAATTTTTACAAGAATCTGCATATTATTACCAGCACTTATTCTAGTTATTGTATAGTAATATATCTGCAAGTTATAGCTGTAACTAGGCCAGCTTTGTTTATTTATGATGAATATATAGATCTCCGAAATCAAGATATCAATTCCCAGGAATTAATGGCAGCAACTAGGAATTGGCTTTGAAATCATAAATTTAATTATTAACCATGAAGCCACTTTAAATCAACTCAAAAATATGTATTCAAAAAAAAAAGTCTTATTAACTTTATTTCATTGTTTTTATATGTTCCTTACGCATCTTATTTATATTGTATTATATCTCTCAAATAAGTGGTTTCATCTGAGGTGACACTTTTTTTTTCTAGACGAACAGCGCTAAAACCGTCTAGTTTTGATGGGTATTTAATTTATTAATTTTTAATTTTTGGAAATTTATTTTAAATATATAAAAAGTTATAAAAACCAATTTTAAAAAAAAAAATAGTGAAAAATTTTCAAAAAATTTGTCACCCTACTCCCTTCTGCCGCTCTAGCAGCTCCATATTTCGAGGGCATTGGTTCAAGGGGGCTGGTGAATCACTTAAACTCTGGAGTTAGAGTGTTTGTGGCACGCGGATGCCAATCAGAAATTTAGCTGTTTCCAACACAAATTTATGATCTGCGGTTTCAGCTTGTAACTGATTTAAAGTTTGTTTATACTCCCCCCCAAGGAGTTTTCCAACTATCCCCAACCGGGATTCATTGAAGTTAGAAAGTTGGTTTTTTGTGTCTGAGCGGATCGGTGCAGGTATGAACCGGTCGATCGTCTCATTTCGCCGTTTGTCCCATCGAGAGCAATTTGATAAGATGTGGTCGACAGTTTCAGGCACATCGATTTGTATTAAAAAATTATTGATTTTTTTTATAACAGTATTCTAATCACAAAACAAAAGTATCAATTAAAACTGATCAAAATAAAACGGTTAAATTCCAAATTTGGTGATTTTAAAAGCAATATATCCTTAATAAGGTGATTATATACTTTTATATATTAAATCATTGTTTATATTAGTTACCATCATTATAAATAATCTAAAAAGTGATTAAATACCTGAAATTACTATGAGTTTGATTTTATTTCATCAACTTAGAATGTTTTTTTTTATCATAGTGTGTTCAGTATATTTAACAGTTAAATTTCACATTTGAACTTAATAAAAAGGTTTTGGATTTATAATTTTTAGATATTTTTAGTTTAAAAAAGGAGAAAAATAAAGCTTATATAAACCATGACGTTCATACTGTTTTTTTAAGTCTTCTTTTGAAATATTTTTTTTGCATCAGATAAAATTTTGATAAAAGATATTGGGATTTTTCATGCAGTTGCATATCGTTTAATTAACTAAGCATCTTACCCACATGTTTTTTAAAAAATAATTACATGAACAAAACTTGTATAAAAGATTTTTTTTTCAAAAATATTAACATCATTAAGCAATTATAAAATATCTGAGTTTTTTCCAATATTTACTTTTTTTGTAGCCTATTTTGGGTAGCATAGGTATAAATAATGCTTTATTTAAAAGACGGCAGGAGGAATCTGTGATTTAAGAGTATTGCCCGTGTGATTTCATCATTTTCATCATCGAAAAATAATTAAATAAGCCTACTAGAACGTGAAATATTTAACTTTGGAAACTAAAAACATAATTTCTCGCGAAGTTACCGGGCTTTTTGAACAAGATTCTTTTCATTTTCTAAAGTCTAATACTATCAGAGGTGTTGATTTAATTTATTTTATAGAAATAATACTGAAACCCCCAAATAAAAATACACAAAAAGAAATTAGATCTAATATAAAAAATTATACTGCGTAAAATAATCCAAATTGGGCTAAGAATCAAAATTCTATCCAATCTTTTTTATATAAGATGCGATGGTGTATTGATTTTTTTTTACTGTTTCACTGAGTAAGGGAAAATTCGTCTCGCTTAATCGCATATCAAAAACTACATTAAAAGAATCAGTGGTATTTGAATTGGTTTGAATTATTTTTTTTATTGATTCCTAAACAGAATAATCTTAAAACATTTTAAGGATGAAAAAATAGTTAATTTATAAAAATTTATCAATATATGAAGATATAATAACCATTTCTTTCTTATTTGGCTTAATCTTATAGATGGTATATCCAAAATAATCATTTTTTTCGGATAATAGATTCTTATTTTCTTTATAAACTGGCTACCATTTTTGATTTAGTATAATATAGTATAATTAATATTGGTTTTTTTGAAACTCCTTTTTCTTTTTTATTAATTGATAAAGCTTAAGTAAATTCAAGTAAAATCATTTTAAATTTTTTATTATTGTTGTTCTACACGGTTTCCAGAGAGTTTGAAGATTTTGCACACAACCCCCCAGGAATTATCATGCCGGCATATTTGAATTCAATTGTTATAGAATATTTACGAACAAAAAAAATCAGCATGAGTCCGTTTATCAGCCAAATGTATTGTGATTGATTTGGGTCATACTTAGCGAACAGGTATTAATTATGACTGTCATTTCAAAAATTTGAATGGTATACTAAAAAATTTAAAGTGTCATTATGTTTGTTCTTTAAGAAATAAAACTTATACAGATATAGATAAAAAAAACTCAATAGGCAAAATTCCCAGTTGCAATCATTTGAGTTGAATTTTTTAAAAATAGCATTGAAATTATTTTTTGTTTAAAATTATGGTGGTATAATGTATATCATATGGAGATATCGTTTCGCAAATTTAATTTATTAGAATATCCGACCCGTGATTATAATTAAATTTTGGTATCTTTTTATGATATAATTCAACGCTACACCAAAAATATCATGGGTCTTCACCCCCAATCAATTATGTGTTTATATTTTATGAGATAATATTTTGGAGGTAAGTTTTTAGGTCAGATATTTTTTCTTATTTTACCCATTGGCTTACTAAAAAATCATCACATTATCTAATGATTTAAGTTAGAAAAGAGCACCGATAAATATTCATTTTTCATACTTTTCCGTTAGAATTATTAAATTGTAATCTCATTTCTAACTATCAAATTATTTCACTAATTATTTTTTGAAATAATTCAAATTAGGAAGGGGAGGAAATTTAATATAAAATTGGTCATCCGTTAAAAGATTTATTCATTTAATCCGAGCAATAGCCTCAAACTAATTAAGAAACGTCTATTGTTTTTAAGATCAATATCATATTAGTAACAATGCACCTATTTAATAATATATTACATTGGGGGCAAATTGTAAATTGTACTTTGATTAATAATTATGTAATTAAACACTCAGGATTCGGTCTTTCAGTACCGAAGCCGGATTGGTAAAATCCTTTTATATTTGAATGTTTACATTCCAATTCAAACATCCTTTTATTATTGGCAATTTTTGCGATACCAGTTTATATTTAACATATTAGATAATAGGATCTAGATTAATTCGGGACCTGAAAATATTATTTGATAATCCAAATAATCTATTCGTTTATTATGAAAGAAATCGATAAAAATTCATGAAATAGTATACTAATAGAAGCTATTAAAAAATAGACCATAAATTCTTACTGTGCAAAAATGGTTTTAATTTTTTTTATGAAGCATAAAATTTAATGCTTGATAAAAAGATATTGTAACCAATCGAAATTTTGTGAATTAAAGCAAATAGTATACTATAGTATGTTGAATTAGGTTTTTGTAACTATAACTCGAACAAAGTAAAATTTATTACTGATTTGATTTGGTTGTCTAAGTCCTGAGAATCGTATATTCCGATTGAAAATATATTCATAATTTAATATCAGAATAATAAAAAACATAATTATAGTAGTTTTGTTTTCATTTATGAATATATTTAGCTTAAACGTGATATGTTTCCATATTTCTGTTGGAGAGTAAGTCAGCTTTTATTTCTGCATTTCTTAAAAGGTCATTAGATTAATCATAAAGTTATTTATATCCAATAAACCTACCACTTTGATTCTCTGATGAGATGTTTTTATATTCATATTATATATTTTTATGGTTACCAAATAGATTCTTTTAGGTTTAGTAAATCGGAATACGGAAAATATCACCTTCAATATATAATTAATGAAAATATAAAATTTTGAGCTAACATATCAGATTTTTTATAAAATCGACTTTTTGAACTAAAACTAATGAAATTAACCATTCGGGCTCCTATCTCATCCCTTCAAAATCTTATAATTACAATTTAAAAAAATTGACTCAGAAGCGATTGGTTAAAAAAAATACAATAGGAGAGTCCAAGGAGTTTAGTTACCCTGTTTTCCTAAATACGACATAGGCTTCGTGGTTATAAAAAAACATAATTTTAACTTCGATTGAACTCTTTAGAACCGAGTCTACTTTTGTAGGGGAAAAAGGGTGCTTATTTACAACCAATTTATTGTAATAGAACGTGGGCCCACGAGATAGATTTTTATATAACTCGAAATATATTTTTTATGTAAAGAAAATTACACAAAATATGCTAGAAAAAATCAATTATTCTTGAATAATGCGGCCAATAGCATAAAATAAAATAAAATAAGGGATTTTGATTTTATCTTTTTAAAGGGAAAGTCCGAAAATAGCATGATTAGGATATGGTGCGAAAAAATGTTGGAAGTAAATTGACTCAAACTTTTGATAATTTTATTTAGATATAAATTTTAACATTTCAAAGAATAATCATGTGACAATATAAAGTAATAAGACACTTAATACTTCTTTTAAGATTTATGAGAACTATTTATATAAGATGTGACAATTTAAAAGTAGTTTGATTGGTTAATCTTATTTTCATCTGTTCTCTTTACGCGAGAAATTCTTAAACCCCGGCATTAAAAAAATCGGTATTTCATAATATCGGATTATGGGTGTTTGTTTTTATGACAAAAGTAGATAAAAATTATAAAAAATCTCTACACGAGTTTGGTTTGATAATATATTTGGTTTTTAGGGGAAATATTGCTTATTATTCACTGATTGAAAAATAAAATGAGTTTCTTTATCTAAGTCATGTTTAATAGTTATAATGTTTTAAAAACAAAACTTATGTAGCTAGTCATATGAAGCTCTTCAGACATACATTGGTTTAATTCTTAAGTTATGAAATCCAATAGATGGAATAGGAATTTAACTATCACTCATTATATTTGTGTTTGGCTTCTAGATAATTTAGCTTTTAATATTCCTTTTATTTCGTTTTTGAAATAAAACATACTGTCAATATTTTCATATATATTGGAGTATTTTTCCTATTTTTTACTTCATCAAAACATAGACTTCGTGTTACAGATTTTAAACAAATAAATTTTAGCTTGATTTTATTCCAATAATTCGACTGCTAGCTGCAAAAAGATGCCTTCCATTACCAATAAAGCTTACGATGGTCAAAGAAATGTACTTTTAGATGCCTTTGAAGACCCCCTGAACGATCCAAGATTTATGTTTTGTGCTGATCCTTTTATAAGGCGTCAATTTACCTTGATGAGACAAAAAAGGGAAATGGAATTACAGGATATTGAAGAACAAAAAATATCCCCTGAGGTGAAAGAAATCTTGGGCGCGGAATGTGATTCTCTTAATTCCAAAAACTGGAGTCCCAGAGTCGATTTTATAGATGCATCTGACTCTTTGATGATAAGTTTGGAGTTGCCTGGGGTCTCTGAAGATCTTGTTTCTGTAAATTTTCTTGATGATAGCAAGATAATCGTTCGTGGCCAGAAAAAGAACACGAAATTTTCCTCGGGTAAGGATTACAACCAGGGTAATAGATTTTTTGGAACATTTGAGCGAGTTTTCTCGGTTCCTAGGAATTCAGACTTTAACAGAATATCTTCCAAAATGGATAATGGTGTATTTGAAATAGTGGTACCTATGATAATTGCCTAGTTTTATATAACATTTACAGAAGTGGAGCTATTTTTTTATTATATGAAAATTTTCTTTTTATTCATTATAATAAACATGGTTATTCTTTAAGAAATCCTTAATAAAATACAATTGATAAAATAATTATATTATAATAGAATCATTTACCAATTAGTTGGTATAGCATATAAGAGATGAAATAATATCTCAATGTGATTTTTAAAATTGAATCAGCCAATAAAAATGCGAAATTAATTATCAAAAAAGTAGTATTTTTATTCAATTTTTTCGCATTATATACACTAAGCCCCACACACTCTCTCCTAAAAAATATAGATGGTGAACACTTTCCAGAGTGAGATGAAAATATCAGATGGTCTGATATTATTACTGCTTTGTCTAATACACCTAATAACAAGGCCTCTCTCTAACTCTCTCTCTCCTTTAGATTTTTTTTATTTGAATTAGCCAATAAA
>LSSL01002171.1:0-10660 GCA_001953115.1 Smittium mucronatum
AGATTATAATAATTTATAAAATTATCCCTGTGTCTCTGTATCTCTAAATCTTAGCATATACTTTTAAAATTAAGATAAATAATATTAATTAATCCATGAAATTTTTTTCGAGCTTTGAAAAATTTTAGATTTTAATTTTGTTATGATTATTTATTTTTACCTTTTTTTCAATCTATATTTAGATCGCATCTAAAAAAATACAAAAAAAAAATTGTCCTTTTTTGTTGGTTTTTTTTTGTGTGGACTTGAGTATATCTGGTTTTTTTTTCTAATCCTAAATTGGTATCGGAATTTGAATCAGATTTAATTATTATTTTTTATATTTTTATGTTTTTATGTTTTTATGTTTTTTTTTATATTATTTTTGCCTATAGCTTAGAATCTTCGAATAAAAGCGCTTAATTTTTAAAAAACAAATGAATTTTTTTTATAGAATCTATAGCCTTGTCAGTGCGCTTTTTTCTCAGCATATATATTCAATTTAAGTGTTATTGCATACAAAACCATTTTTAAAAGATGTATAAACTATTCCCCTTATAGTACAGTTAGAGATAGTCAGTTAAAATAAGAATAAATATTTTTAAATGATTTATTAATCCAAATTCCTAAAAAACTAATCATATTTATATATGATATTATATTATATAATTAAAAAATCATATTAAACACATGTCTATATTTAAAATTATTTAAAATTAATTTTAGTTTTTGTAACTTCACCATAAATACTTTAGTTTATTTTTATATAGTATTTAAAATTAATAATTAGAATATCTTTTAGTTATGAATTTATTTGATTTTACCTGAATTATTGGTAATTTAAACTTCCATGATTGGATAAGAGTTTATATTGATTTCCCAAAGTTTCCTCATCGAAAATTCCACCTATCAACTTACTTAAGATTTTGCATAAGAATATCGCACTTATCTTAAGCTATCAATCTGATTCTCTGAGATTTGCTGTTGGTCATCTGTCAGTCCCTTGTACTCAACCATCGATAATAAGATATTCTGAGGAATATTTTACTTTTATAAATACACAGCTTTGTAACACTTTTTAGAAAAACTCTTTGGTATAGCTACACACTCTCGATTAATAATAATAATAATATTATTATTATTTATTTATTTATTAATAATTAGATATTGTGGTTTATAAAATTTAGAGCTGATGAAAAAAGTACATATAGTCTTTTTTGCCTCCAATAATCTGATTCAATATCAGAAAAAAATATCTTCTATATATCATATTATTCTCCAATTTAGGTTTTATTTCTAAATTTATTATTTATTTTAGTGAATAATATCTATAGTAGCACCAGACTTACCTTTTCTTAGTTTATTTTTCTTAATTTCTCTCTTTTACCCTTTCCATTTCTGAAACAAACACGGGAAATTTTAAATAATATATTTAATATTTTAATATATCTTTATTTTTCTTATAGTAAAAGTGCTGAAATGTGTTTTTGGAGATTTTTTTTTTTTTAGTTTCGCATAATGAAAATCGTTTTTTTAAGATAGAAATTAATAATTTTTATTTTAGTTCATTTTTCTATGATAATCATTTTTTCAATGTTTTTTATAAAAATATAAGCACATTAATTATCATAATGAATTAGGACAGAATATCAAAATATTTTATATTGGAACATTTTATGATCTTATTGTTTATTAAAAATAAGTATTTAAAAAACAAATAAAATTTAAAAATTACAAAAATTAAACTTTAGAATCTTCTATACCTTTGTTTATAAAAAAATGAAATCATTTACATTTGATATTTTTTTATAATATTATATATATAAAGTAAAATAGAACCTATCGGTTTGGGCTTCATAAAGTTATTAGTATATAATAATATTCAAAAATAAATAAATAAATATTATTTATTTAAATCAAACTAATTAATTTTTCCTTCATTTATTATATAATTTAGATATGTAAATTTAAAAATTTCAGCTATATTTTTTGTTAATCTTCATTGATTATTTACAAAATAACGTGTTTTTGATGCTATATAGGTCTTTTTTAATTAAAAATTTCCTCTACTTAACTTAAATGATAAAAAAATCGAATTTTTATTAGAAAAATAAATATAAATTCTGTCTGTTATTAAATTAAAATTTTATGCATTTTTTTTAAAAAAAATAATTCTTTTATCATTTTTACCTTATAGACTATAAAAAACTTATATATTCTTCAAATCTAAAAACTAAACGAGAAAATATGTAAAAAGAATATCTAGAACATTTAAATAAGATTAAATTATATCAATTCAATGTATGTTAAAAATAGTCTATATGTATAAATTTTGGGTGATTTAATATTTTTTTAAATAGTAAATAGTTATTTTAAAATCCAGAAATATCAATTTTTTTAATTTTAATTTAGGTTTAATTCGTACCCAAATATAATAAGACATATATAAGATAAATTTTAATACAAATAAATATGAATTAAAATGGGGTTTAATTAAAAATATATGAGAAATAATTTATAGCGAAGAAAATAAATATTATTTTTTCCCATCTCCTTAAATAATAGAATATAATTATATCGGGGCTTCCAAATGTATGCCTATTAAATCAAATAAAAAAATAAAATAAAATAGCATATTTGTATTTAAATCCACATATATTTCAATTATAAAAACATTTTATCTATTTTGAAAAAATAGATTTTTTCTTACCTCTATTATATGCTTTTTTTGGTTGTTGATGTATTTTAATTTTAAACCAAAAAAGGTATCCAATAAAAAATTAAAATAATGCTAAAGATATAGATATAAAGTTCAACTCCAGTTTTATAAAGCTTATTAAATAAAGAAAATCTATAATATATTTTTACTGAAGCTTTTAAAAATAGGAAAAATAACGGAAAGATATTTTTTTGAAGGATTGGTATTTTTATTTTAAATTTCCACTGATTGAGGCTATTTAAAAAATAAAATTTAACCTTGAAAGCGCCATTTAATTTATTCTTGCAAGATAACCCCCCCCTTTATTTCGAATAATAATGATATATTTTAGTTTAAAAAAATGTATATTTTTACGACAAAAATTGAGCTTAAATTGATCTTATAGCAAAAAATAACACTATAAGCGATTTTTAATGAATTTCAATGAAAGAAATGATGGAAATTTGGCAATATTAATGATCAATAGATAGTATTATGAAAGAAATTCTAAGTTTTTTGGGGAATGATAAAAGTTTTAAACTTTTTTTAAAAAAACTTATAAAATTTCGAAAAACTAAAATAAAATTGTGGAAAAAAGTACATTTTTAATTTTATAAATAAAGTATATAGCCACTCATAATATTATATTTGTTAGGGGTTTTTTCTATCTAAAATTAAAAAAAGCTGATAAAGAATTATATATTTTCCACAAACATTTTTTTATGGTTTATATTAGTGTTTGTGTATATTTTTTTAAAATATTTCAAAAAAAATTCGTATATTAATTAAAAAACTATTCCTTTTTTAACCATAAGTCGTAAGTTTTTCATATTATATTTTTTCTTTCCAAATCATTTGCCATTTTTTTCAGATATAAAAAAAAGAATAAGCGGTAATTTAAAATATTTTTAACCATAGAAGAATGAAATTTCATATTTAAATGAAGGAGATAGAGTTAAATTAATAAAAAATTTCTAATTATTTTTTAATTTCACTACTTTTAGTATATAATATTAACACCCGAAATTTAGTATATTTATATTTATATTCATATTTATTTTTGATTTAAAATAAAGTTAAAGATATTTTAAATGCAATTTTAGACATAAACCCCATATTTTTTAAAAAAATTAAATATAAAACCGTATTAGCTTTATTTTTTTAATTTATATAAAAAAAAGCTAACCCGAATTATTGGATTTGAATTTTTTTTAAAATCCAAAGCCGAAAACCTGATTTTGAATTATAAAGTGTTTCAAAAAATATTTTTTAATTATATCTAAACTGGATTCAATTAAAAATAAATTAAGCATAAATTTTTTGTTGAAGTTAATCAAAAAATCAAAAAAATAAATCCATGAAGTTTTTATAATAAGCCGAATTTCTATCTTTCTACTAATAAACGTAAATTATGAGACCTTGCTAGTGTAAGAAAGATTCTTGATTAAAAAATTAAATCACTTTTATATTTTTTATTAGCTGTAAAAAAACTTCCTGAAAAAAAATACTTTTAATAAAATGATTATAAATATTTGGAGTCATAAACTTTAAAAATTTCCAGAAATTCAGTTAATATATCAAAATATTCTTTTTTTAGGAATATATATATCTAAATTGCCTAATTTTTTTTACAAAAAATCTCTATTCATGACAAATATCTAATAAGTAAAAGAATTATTTTTTTTAATGAGAGCAATTATTGTCTATTGCGGTAAAAAAATCATTAAATATATAACAATGTCGGCTATATTACGTAATATTATTGAAAATATACTAATATAAGCTGGTTTTAGTTTAAGCTTTATTAGTTAATATATCTAATTAGTTTTGAAAAATACGCATAATAGATATAAAATATTCATTATAAATAAAGACTATAAGTTATGCTTAGAAGATATCGGTTATCTTTCAAATAAAAAATACCGAAATTTTCAAAAACCATCTTTAAATATAAATTTTCTATTTATATTCACAAATACTAAGTCTAATAGATTGATTAAAAAAGATTAAAGGTTTTTTTCGGGGGGTTTCTGTAAATATTTAGTAAATTTATTTCAAAATAGGTTAAAATTTAAGATTTTATTCAGAGTGAATTTTAGATATTTTAATTTTTTTATATGGCAGCTTAATTATAAGGTCAATTTAATTGGGAGAAAAATTGATAGAATCGCTGAGAATAAAAGAAAAAAGAAAATTATAAATAATTATAAACATATTTATCTAAAATTAATAGACGTTTCAATGATTTAAATATATTATATAATGTATTTAATGCCATATTTTAAAACTATTTTTTTTAAAGAAAATCCAGTAAGATCAAAATAATATTATTTTGATTTTTTGAAATCTGTTTTTTCTATATGAAATAAATAGCCTATTAGCTAGTAAAATTTTATCGAATTTATGTTTTTAATTTAGACATATTTTAAAGTTTCAGAATTATCGTATTATGAAAAATTAAAGGTAAAATTCCTTTAATACAGTCTGGATACGAATATATATAGTACATTAATTAAGCTTCATGGTAAAATTATTTGCTTTATTTAATAGCATATTGAATAAGTTATAAAAAATTGAAAAGAAAGGATGGATATTAATTGTAATATTAATTTATAACCGAACTTTAAAATATTATAGAAAAAAAATTGAAAAGGGAGAAAAAAACAAGTAATTTTATGTGGAAATTCATAAAAAAGCACATAGAAAATATAACATTACTTTGTAAAAAGTTTTGATGAAACAAATAAAAAAAAATCTTTTTTTTTATGCGTAGGAAAAAGCTTGAAATTTTTCGAAAACTAATATAGATTTTTTATCAGTTTCGGATCATTTTTTTCATTAAGAGCTTTTTTTTATTGGATATTATAAATAGAGACACATCACTAATATTTAAATCAAATTGAAAATTTCGCTGATAGATCTTTAATTAAAATACCCAAATTATGCACAATTAATCTTTCGGTTATTTAGTTTTAAAAACGAATAAAATAACTATTTTATTTTAATTTATAAATATTTTAATCCTTTTATTGACTTTTTTATTTAAATTTTAGAAGAATTAAAGAAAGATTGTGAAGATTTTTTTTTGTGCCGTTTAATTAAATTTTTTTTTGAATTTGAATTGAGATTTTATATTAGAATGGCGAAAACTTATTATCGGTACCAAGTTTATTGTAAATATATACAAACTATCGATTGATAAAAAGTTTCATGATTATAGAAAACAATGTTTATCAAGACACGCATATATAAATATATATATAAAACATATTTAAATTATTATTTAAAAGTGCGCAATAAACCGCAAATAGTAAAAAAATAGGTATTATTTAAGCAAAAATTTATAGAATTATATAAAATTAGGCAGCAAATTTAAATTAATTTTAAGGTAAATTATTATCTAGTTTTTTATATGAAGCAAAATAATAATAATATATTATGTATTTTAATGTCTCTATTTTTTTTATTAAATAGTGATTTTATTAATAATAAATGAAACTGATAAAAAAATCAAAATAATAATATGTTTCAAGCATTTATGGAATTTTTTAGAGGTAATTTTTAGCGTTATTTCAAATTAAAAAATATAGATCCATTGTATAATGTAATCGTGTAATTCCCAATAAGTGTATTTATCCATTAGTATAGTCGATTAATAATAATTAATATAAAAAGATGGGTTATATGAATTTCAGAGAAAAGTGTTTATTTCTTATATCAATTTTAAAAATTAAAGCGCAGAATTAAAGAATGATAGTTAATTATTATAAATTATCTACAATTTTATACAAAGTACAGATTATAGTCACAAGTAGTAAATAAAGATAAAAAAAGAGTTTGAATCATTATGAATTTTTTTGATAGACATTTATAAAATATCAAAACATAATTTTCCTCCCCCACACCCTCCCCCCCCTTTTTTTTAAAAAATAATAAAATAAAACAGTATTTAAAAATATCTTTTAAATCGGTTTTACCAAATTTGGATTTATTGAAATATTTATTTTCAAATGTTTAAACCTTTTAATAAGCATTATATATCTAAAATCTTTTTGAAACCCCAACTTATCACATTTTTTCTCCAATTAAATTAATTTTACAATAAAGATTTTAAAGTTTTTTCAAAAGAAAAAGAAAAGTATTAAATCAATATTATTTGAAAATATTTAAAAAAATTCTTTTATTAAAAAATTACCTTTTTATTCCGAAAAACCTTCATTCCCAATATTTTTTTTTGCACAATATATTTCTAAAAAAAATATGGTTGTAATTTTCCATTAAAAACTAATTGAGAAGATCTTAAATAATATGCGGCGCTTTATTAGTTTTTGCAATAAATTATGTACCAATTAATTTTCATAGGTTTTTTTAAACGAAAAAAAAGACATAAAATAGTTTAATTATAGATAATTTTTTGCAGCCTCATAAATTTTTAAGAGGTATTGTAAATTTGGTATTAGCCAATATTTTTTTTTTATTTGAAGATCAATATCTTCTTTTTTTTTTTCAGAATTTAGATTTTTTTTAATTAATACCAATAGGGCCATGTTTCGACCAAATGAGTAAGATAGCCACAAAGATCAAAGAGATATGCAAAATAAAATTTTAATTCTTTTTTTAATAGGTATATCATAAAAGTATTGATTTATACAGTCTCTTAGGGGTTTCGATACTTTATTAAATTTTTATTTTTTCATCAAAATAACCTCATTAGAATCTAAATTATATAGGAATATATACATTTAATATTAGCGCATGTGTGGCAGAATAGGCCACGTTTCTGTTAGATATTATATTAACTGGCAGAAATTAATTTTTTTTAATAAGTTTATTAGATTGAAGACAAATCTGTTTTATAAAAATTATTGGAATTTTTATTAGATGTTGCTAAAAAATATATAAATCGGAGGGTTATACTTAATTTTCTCATGAGGGCTAATTAGAATAATATTAATGATGGTAATAGGTAATAAAAGGGAAAAATATGATCAATAATGATGCTTAAAAAACACGAAGTAAAATAAGTCATCCATGCACATTAGTCTTTTTAGGTTTGTGAGATCTATTAGGATATAAGTTATCAGCCGGATTAATTACAGGGGAATTTGAGATTGCACAGAAGATGCAAGAGCATTATTATTGGTGAACCATAGTTCAACATAAACGCTCGACCCAAGAACAGGATGCAAGACCACATAAGCTAAAAAGTACTGTAAAGATTGTTCGCGCTTTTGCAAAAATTGGGGGTCAAAGTTCCTTAATACCCGTTTTGGAGGTAGTTTAGGAATTCTCGTTCTGAATAAGGGGTATTCAACGGTGAGCATAAATCGTAGATTAACGAAATCAGAATATCGCCTTAAAACTGTTATGTTCCCCCCCTAAAGAAAATTAATAAAATAAAAGGGTAAGGAGTTTATAAAAGAGTTATAGATTATAGATGTACCTACCGATGATTTTCTAGCTATTATAGTATATTGAGCGAATGTGTCAATGCCACGACGAACTATTGAATGAGAAACTATTCGAACGTCGTTTGCAAATGGGTTTGGCGCTATGTTTCCGTTAACATATTCCAAACCTTGAGACTAACAAGTCAATAATAGGGTATAAGTTAAGATATGAAAGAAAATAGAAAGTCGAGTAATATAGATGTAAATTTACCCTAGAGTGAGATACAGTGTCGTATCTAGAATAATTTGTGTCAACAGGCGTTGAAACAGAGCTTGTAATAGGACAAGAAGCTTCGTTTCCTGAAGGAGGACTAGCATTGCTTTCGGAATGAGGACCACCTATTATTAGGAAGTGGCATAAGAACAACAAAAGTGATGTAAATTCAATGATTAAAACCTTTTTTAATAAAGTTATCACTAGTTGACACATCAGGGTTGCTTTCTGAGTAGTTGTAGGGACCGACAATGCTCAAAGAATTTGGAGATTGTGAATTATCAAATTTGGAGAATTGCTTTACAGAGGAGGTTTTCATTGGAGAATCGATTCTTAGACCGTTAAATTTTGGAGCGGGATTCGAGGGGTGAATAGGAGAATCTTTATATTTTTTTGCGAAAGTATTCATAGCATCCGTGCGTTTCTGTTTTGAAATAACTTAGAAAAAATGAAAAATTAGAATAAAGCGAATGATTTATAGTTTAAATATTACCTGTAATAGAGAATAAGAGTGACTCAATTAAATTTGTTTTTACAGAATCGAAATCGTCTTGTTCATTCAAAAATCCAATCTTGTTGGTACTCATACCAAACAATAAACTGTCGAAATAAGTCTCTTGAAGCTCAGTTATTCTTGTAGTGTATATATTCACATTCCTCTGAGCTTTATAAACTATTTATGAATGAGAAAAGTTATCATTTTTGAAAATCCATAAAGAAGGTATCTAGATATTACGGTTAATTGTTTTTGATAAATTAAAAATCCCAGTTTCAAAATCTTCAAACTTAAAATCAGACATCTCAGAAGCACGGCATCTTTCAGCTTCTAAATCTAATAACACAGAAGAATCTGCAGAGATGGCTCCTATAAAGTTTGAACAACAAAATAATATTTGAGTGGTAATTCAATTTAAAATTTTTAGCTCTTATATAGATATTCTTCAGAAAGTTTGGGATATTTTCGAATTGATTTCCGTTTTTTGAAAGAGAAAGATCATGGATGTAAGTACCTGAAATCTCATTTGATAAATCTAGAAGCTCTAGGAGCTCAGCTTTAAGAGCTATTTCGTCCATTGAGGCTGTACTTGAAAAAGAAGTTAGGAAGAAGTTGAGTTTTATTAAAGATATTTACAAAAAATTAGGCATAAGTAACAGGGCGCACTGATTAATAACAATATTATAAGCGATAAAGAGGTTAGAGTATATATGCTTCTGGTAATTTTGGCCGATCATCCTCAGAGCTCTTGGTGATGTTTTGTTCGACGCTTTAGAAGGTTGGCCACTAACCTCCATTACAGCGACCATATGTTTGCTCCATTTTTTATTATTTCTTTGCAGAACTCATTCAGGTAAATTATATTAATATCGATCATTTTTCAGTTATGAAAATTATTTGGTTTCAAATATACAATGCTTATTGGCCAAACTTTGGTAATAGCCAAATAATAACTGTAAAAATGGACAAATAGATTATCCTGAAAACAATTCCCCTGAAAAAATTAAGAAATAATGCAAATATTTACTACCAATAATAAATATGATCAGTACCAAAAAATGTGACCAATCTCTTCAACTTTTTTCCCAAGTAACGCGGAGAACTTTTACATACTGAAAATATTTGTGGAATATTACTGGATAAATTAATAGCCCAACAAAGATTATTATTAATTTGAAATAGTATTGGTTAATAAGCTAGATTCTCTGTTCTTAAACTAGTATTAGGTAATATTTGAAATTTTAGGATTGGTTATTTTGTGAAGGAAAAAAAATTGGGCAATTATTATTATACAGGTTTTCCGCCAAGTCTCGAATTGATATATTTATCTTCAATACTTTATTACCAAAATTCACCAATTAACATAAACAAAAATATTTTTTTTAATATAAGTTTAAATTTTGAAGCAGTTTGAAATCTATCTATTGGCCAAATTATTTACCGAGTCCATCTAAAATGGAAAGCACGTCTTTATTCAAATATATTTTACTAAATATTTTGACCTAGGTATTTAGATTAAAAAAAGTACATTATGTAGGAGACCCTTTGATGAAGGAAGCGCTTTAATTATTTCAGGTTTTTATTTCCTTTTTAGGGGTTGTTAGATCTCGAGAAAACGATATCTGATTTTAGTATAGGCCAATAAAAATAGATAGCGGCTATACTTTTAGATAATATAAAGAATATTTGAAAAAAGGGTGCTTGTTTCCCAAAGAAATTTACTTTGATCTTTTAAGATAAATTCCCCCCTAAGAGTGAAATACCTTGCCGTGGTTTAGGGGCTTAATAGTGTACTTTTCGAAGTACACTAGACTAAAATTTCA
>LSSL01002172.1:0-19644 GCA_001953115.1 Smittium mucronatum
TTTCCATTGAAACTTTTGCATATTCTTTATTTCGATTAAAATTTAAGATCGAAATAATATTGGCTAATAAAATTCGGCCATTTTATTTAATCATTAAAACATAAATTTAACGCTTACTTCTTATTTAAAGTGCCCGAATTTATATTAAAATCTCACTCAAGTGTATTGTTTGAGTCTGAATTACACACATATTTCCAAAGACATATATAAAATCTTTTATAATTTTAAACTGATATACATTCAATAATATCTTACAATTTTAAACTCCATGATTTAAAATTAATTTTATATTTTCCTTTTTCAAATATTACTAGCTATTGCATTAAACAGGGACGAAGTGGGATTCAAATATATTATTTGCCATGGCACCAAATTTGTATTAGATGTGTAGCATCGTCACCCTAATGATTGGTTAAATTTTTAATTTTTCCCAGTGATGTGAAATTATAGTCGTCATTATTTTCCATCTCTTTCAAAGTCCTAATACAAAATAAACCACTATCTACGCAATTCTTTATTTTTTATTTGGTGGTTAATATATTTATCCAATAAAAGACACTTCCGAAGGCGGATTGTATTATTTACTGAAAGAATGATGAAAATTTTGTACCACCGGCACGGAAATGGTTATAGGCTAAACTCATTTATTGATTTATTTTCAATCGATTTATTATGTGTATTTTTGATATTTGTGTTGTCTTTTCATGTTGGACGTGCAAAAATTTTAAATACTTTGAGCTCAGTATAAACTAAAAATAGTTAAATATACATATTTATATCTGACTCTGTTTCAATTGGCAATTTGTTCTATAATTCAAAAAAATGGTGATAATATTTAGCAAATGGCAGAACTAAATTAGGTTTTTACAGGTGTTATTGTTTTTGATTTTTTAATTAATCTGTATTTAGTAATTTTTAATTTGTAATCTTTAATATTTAATATGTGATCTGTAATATATATTCTGTAATCTTCAATCGTAACAAATATCCTAAATAAGATTTTATCTACTCATACCCATAGCAATCCAATCAACGTTACAGTAATACTAAGCGCTATGTTGAATCGGTTGATATAGCATTTTTTACTATTTTTTTTTCTATACTACAATTTGTTTGTTAGGAGTAACTCTGCTGATTGTATTCACCATAAAAATTCACGTTTTCAAAAAATCAGTATATTTCCTGCTATTAGATAAGCTTGATCATTTTGACATCATTTTTTGGATATATAATAAAGATTCATATCTCCAACAGTTATAAACACTCTTCAAAATTATATCAAAGATGAACTTATTTGTTACTTGGAATATATCACAAATTATAATTCACCAGTTTTCCCCGTATAGTAATTTATTCTCAACTCAAAGATAGCAGCTACCATCATTTTATTCATATTTATGTAGATCTCATTCATGATTGTATTTGAATTTACACTTTTCGTTCAAAATATTGAAAATAATCAAATCATCTTCTCCAATAGAACTTTGATTAAAACATCATCTTTGTGAATATAGTTCAACAATCATCGTTGAATATTCATATGTATTACATAGCATGTAATTTCCTTAAGCTCAAAAATTATATTTATTCTAACTAATTTAAATAACATTCTATTCTTTAGAAATTTTAAGAAGAGATGGTTAAATTAAGAATATCAAAACTTTGTGCATTCTAAAATACTAAAATGTGAACACATATAAACCCTTACTGTTCTCAGTAAATGGATTAAATATTGAAAAATTCGATTTCAATAGACAACTAACTTAAAATAACTTATATCTTATAAACGGCCATAATCTTCTACTGAGTATAAGGCGGAAATGTTGAAAAAAATATTTTCATTCGTATTTCTTGCATTTTCAGTGTATTCTGAAGATCCAAAATGCGATAAAATTACTTTGCTGGACGACTTTTCGGTAACATCCGCCTTCCCGATTGGCGTATACGACATTGACAATCCTATCATTCTCCCATGTCCCAATGCTAATTTTGAACTTTCATTTACTGTTCAGTCCAATTCGGCTCTTTACATAGCATTTGCTAATTCAAGAGGTTTTGGATTCCTTAACACTATCATTGAGGCATTCATAGATGAAAATAAAAACGATTATAACATCAAGAAATATATTTACTCGAGTATTAAAACCGACCCTCTCCACATAACATTATCTCCTGTATTTAGAAACTACATTGTGAAATATTTTGGTGGAATTATAACCATTTTTGTTGAAAACAAAGAAGTCGTATCTTTACCTAGTAGTGGATATAATATTAATCGACTATATCTAGCTCCTTACGTTAACAGAGCTAACTTTTCAAAAATTTATCTGAACTGTAAAGGGTTTGCCAAATGCCCATCTCTATCCACCTCAGAAAATGAGCCTTCTGAACACAAATCCTCTGAACTTGAATCTTCTGAATACATTTCCTCCGAAGTTGAATCCTCTGAGTATTATTCTTCCAAACTTGATTCCTCTGTTAATATATCCTCTGCACAAGAATATTCTGAACTCGATTCCTATAAAAATATGTCCTCTGAACTTGAATCTTCTGACCTTGAATCCTTTGAACAGGGATCTTCTGAACTAGGATCTTCGGAACTCGATTCATCCAAAAATGAACCTTCTGAAGATGAGTCTTATGAAGATGAATTTTCTGGATATAAATCAGCTGAAAATGAATCCTCCGAAAACGAATCTTCTGATCATGAATCCACCAAAAATGAGTCCTCTGAAAATAAATCTTCCGAACCCAATTCATACAAAAATGAACCTTCTGAGGATGAGACCTCTAACTATGAATCTTTTGATCAAGAATCCTCGGAAAATGAATCTTCTCATCATGAATTCTCTGAAAATGAACCTTCTGAAATTGAGTCCACTGAAGATGAGCCCTCTAAAAAAGAATATTTTGAGTACAAATCCTCTGAACTTGAATCTTCTGAATACAAGTCTTCCAAAGATGAGTATTCTGAGTTTGATTCTTCACTACTCAATTCTTCTGAACATGAATCATCTCAATATGAATCTTTTGAAAATGGGTCCTCTAAAAGCTATTCTTCCGAAAACGTATCCTCTGAATATGAATATTCTGAAAACGAGTCCTCTGAACATGAATTTTCAGAACATAGATCATCACTAACGCTAAGATCAACTTCAACGACATCATTAATACAAACTCCTACGCCTACCCCACGAGTATATCTCTATGATTTCGAAAATGGATCGGGTATCCGTGACTTAATAATTGAATATTGCCCAAAAAATGCTGTGATTTCCAACGGAGCCCTTGAAATGAGAGTTGATTCGAGTTGTAGTACAGACTTGATATATAATCGCCGAATAACAACAGGAAAATATGAAACAAAACTCAAGATTGCAAAAGGGCCTGGTGTCGTAACGGCCATCGATTATTACGGATTAAGCAAAGACGAAATTAATCTTGAGCTCCCCGGAAGCTCTTCATCGAGTATCACTACAATGTATTTCGCAAAAGGGGTCCAAATCGACAAATCACCAACAGTAATCACTGCTGATGTTGATCTTTCTCTCGACTACCATATATATTCCGTTGAGATTCTTACCGATGCGATCAATTGGTATCTCGATGGAAAAATAATTCGTACTTTGAAAAAGACTAATCCCAATACTTTCCCATCCCTAGCTGGGGACAAAGTGATTTTTGGAGTATGGTCATACTCAAGATTCGGTCTCAATATCGGAAAACCTAACTACTCGTCCGGGCCTAAAGTAGCGTATATGAAATGGATCAAGTTCACTCACTATACATAAACTATAATTTTTATTTTCGCATGAACTAATTTTTTATTTTAAAAAGATATTATTTTTAATTGGATATACTGTGGTTTTTTATTTTTAAAAGCTTTAATAGTCTATAATAATTAAAGTTTTTTTAGGGGATATGTGTTTATTTAAGTTTTTCTAATTAAGTACGTAAAAATTTAATTAATTTGAAACAAAATATTCATTTAAATTTCGATTTAATTCATTTATATTGCTTGAAGTAAATTCAAAATAAAACCCCCAATACTTCTTGGCTCACCTTCTCTCTGATCATAATTTTCGTTTTAAATTGTACAATAAAACACATTCTCTTCTATAGACTTTTATTTTTTTTAGTGTTCAATAGAGTTGTGAGAAATCGAATCCACAAATTCTTAAATTTGTACAGATAAATGCACTACTCTAGTACGAGAATATCACGAGTGGCCAACTTTAAAAACTTGGATTGCATACTTCATAAAGTCGACGGTTAAGGCCAGAATACCACCTGGGTAACTGGTAGCCTTAGATGGATGAAAAAATTGGTGTCAAGACTTAGGCCGACAGGTCATTTCGCCTACCGGACCAAATTATTACAAGCCAAGGATAAAAAATAAAGACCAATAAAAATAAAGAAATCCATTTTAATATGCTCTTTTTCTAAATGCAATTA
Source organism: Smittium mucronatum (assembly GCA_001953115.1). NCBI lineage: Eukaryota > Fungi > Kickxellomycota > Harpellomycetes > Harpellales > Legeriomycetaceae > Smittium > Smittium mucronatum. The sequence continues at coordinate 4,456 of LSSL01002172.1, forward strand.
ATCGATAATTTTTACGTGGTCAAAAATTGGCCAAAACGCCTTGGAGGTAAATTGGAAATAGGCCTCCAGTCACGTCACCAAAAAAATTTGTGTTTCAAAGCCAAGAGGTGGATTTGTAATAATCATTTTGGTGAATTGGCCAATGATTCTACTGGGAATAGCCGCAGTGCCACTAAGTGGGAATCACTGCTAATTACCGACTGCGACTACTTTCCAGAGTGCGACACTAACATCAAATGGTCTGATATTACCATGGCATTAAGTGATGCCCTTAATAACAAGGCTCCCGGCCCTGATGGAATACCCAGTGAGTTATGGAAACTGGAGGTTTCTGAAAAAATTCCAGAGTCAAAAATGGCAAAAATTATTTTCAAAATTATCAATGTTATGTACGATTCTGATAAAATCCCAACTAATATGGACATTAATATAGTAGTGCCAGTACCTAAAATGGGAGATATGAAAGATCCCGATGATTATCAGGGAATTCTGCTGATTACAACCCTTTCGAAGCTATCATCTAAAATAATAGCTACCAAATTGGCTCAAATCGATAAAAAATACGAAATATTAGTCAAGGAACAAGCCGGATTTCGAAATTTCGAGGAGTGCGCCGCTCAAGCGACTACCATATACGAAATTTCTTGGCGAAGAAAAATTAAAAATAAAAAAACCTTCATAAACTATATCGACTATAGCAAAGCCTACTACCGAGTTCTTCATACCGCGCTGCTGTACAAACTAAAGGCCATTGGGATTGGTGGGAAGTTACTCAACTCTATCTGGGGCCTTTACAGGACACCTAAAATAGCTGTTAGAATTGGGGATGATGTCACCAAGCTCATTGACTACCTGTGTGGACTGATACAAGGCTGCCCAGCATCGCCAATACTATCCAATTTTTAAATTAACGATCTTTTCTAGGGCATTCAAGGTGTATATGTCCCTGGAATCACCTCTAGGATACCTGGGCTGCTCTTTGCCGATGATGCCGATCTATTGGCCGAATCAGAGGTCGATATGCATATTGCATTAAATGAAATTACTGATTGGTCTAACACATGTGAAATTACAGTGAATGCATCCAAGTGCGGTTTAATGAATGACGCCGGTCCCCAATCGTCCGATCTGATATTAAAAACCCAAAATATCCCAAAAACCGATCAGTACACATATTTGGGCTATATTATTAACTATAAATGGGACGTGTCTGGGACCATCAAAAAAAACAAATTAAAGGCCAGATAGGCTTTTTACGCTGCATATAGCTTCTTGAAACGTAGCTACGTACCTTTTAGCCCAAAAATAAAATTTATAAATTCATTTCTAAAGCCTATTGGCTGTTACGGAGGCGAGACATTTTGCATGGGCAAAGCCAGAGTCAAGCCGTTTCAGGCTGAAATTAACAAAGCCATCCGACTGGTTGCCAATGCGGGTAAGTCTGCATCCATGGAACGGGTCCGAGCCGAGCTGGGGATAAAATCTGTCTTATTAAAAACCAGCACTACTAGAGAGTGAGCATATCACAGATGGACAAGCTTAAAAAATTGGATAGTCTGCCTCATTAAATCGCTCATCAAGGCCAGAATGGCCATCTGGGTGACCGGCAGTGCAATATGGATAAAAAAAATTTGTATATAAAATTCAAAAGGTAAAACAAACATCACTATAGACGACAGGAAAAATAAAAATAACCGGTCAAAATCTACCAGTGGAAGGTGGATCGAAAAATCCGCGGAAAAGGAAACTGGAAGAATGTTCAGCTGCTGTACCCTGAACTGAAACTTGGCCTCCATAACATCGAGAAAATGCGAATGGAGACCTTCCGGACCGTCCAGCGACTATCAAATATGAAATTTTTAGTTGAAAAAATTTAAAAAAATTTTCCCTTCTGCAAAATATATGTGCCTGAAACTGTCGACCACATCTTATCGAATTGTTCTCGATGGGACATACAGCGAAATGAGACGATCGGCCAGCTCATACCTGCACCGATACGCTCAGACAAAAAAATCAACTTTTGAACTTCAATGGATCTCGGTTGGGGATAGTTGGAAAACTCCTTGGGTGGGGGGGTCTAAACATACTTTAAGTCAGCTACAAGCTGACACCGCCCATCATAGATTTGTTCTGGAAGCAGCCAAATTTCTGATTGGCATCCGCGTGCCACGAACACTTAAGCTCCAGAGTTTAATTGATTCAACAGTTTCCTTTAACCGATGCCCTCGAGGTATGGAGCTTCTAGAGCGGCAGAGGGGAGTAGGGTGGAAATTTTTTGAAATTTTTACACTTTTAATTTTTTTAAATTGGCTTTTATAACTTTTTATTGACTTTAAAATTTCCTGCAAACCCTCCCCCCCAAAAAAAGGTGAAACTAGATTCATTATAGTCGACAGTAAAAATAAAAATAGTCTGTATAAAAATCTACCAATGAACGATGGACCGAAAAATCAGCGGGAAAGTAAACTAGATGAATGTCCAGCTGATGTAACCTGACATGAAACTTGGCCATCAGAAAATCGGTAAAATGTGAATGGGGACCTTCCGAGCAGTCCAGAGATTATCTTATATGAAATTTTTAGATATAAAATATAAGAAAAACTGACCCCTCTGCAAAATATATTCACCTGAAATTGACAATCACATATTATTAAATTACTCTCGATGGTATTGACAGCAAAATAAGACAGCTAGCCAGTTCATATCTGCGCCAATTTGCTCAGAAATCAAGAATCAACTTTAGAATTTTAAAGAATCCCAGTTGGGAATATTTGTAAAAATACTTGAAAGGAGGGTTATAAACTCAATTTGATTAGGCTAAAAGCTGACGCAGCCGATCATAAATTTGTGCTGGAAACAGCCAAATTTTTTATTGGAAATCGCGCGCCCAGGACACTTAAGTTTCAGAGCTTAAGTGAAACACCAGTCTCCGTGAACCAACTCCCTAGAAAAATAGAGCTATGGAGATGCAGAATGGGTTTTGGTGAAAATTAATTAAAAAAATGTTACTTTTTTTTTATTTTTTAAATTAGTTTTTAAAAATTATTAATGAATTTAAAATATATTTCCCTTAAAAAAAAGTCCAGTTAAATACTGGTAAAATATTTAATAATTTAAATAAATTTTAATATTCTAATCTTAAATATCTCATGTGTTGTAAAAACCTAAATCATTTTTCTATTATCCAATAATTTCCCAACTTCTATCATTAAATTTATTTTTCATATTTTTGAATATTGAGATGAAACATATTGTTTTTTGACAGGATATATAAATAGGATTTTTAATTATGTCACAAATTACCCACCTAGTTAGAATATTTCTTCTTTTTTCGCTCTTTTAATCTTTTTTTCATTAGAAAAAAAATTACAAATTCACTAGACTAAACATAAAAAAGTTCAAATGTAACTTTATTATGCAAAAAAAAAACAAAAAATAGTAAAAATTTAGGCACGTAGAAATATTAATACCATAAAATATATTACATCATGTAACAGCGGAAAGAATAGGGATATATTTTATTAAAATCTACATAATGCACAATTTCCCTTCCAAGAACTTTATCCTATTCCCAGAGACACGGACCCGCTAGAGCGACAGATGGAAATGGGATTATTTTACTACATATTTTATCCTTTTGCTGTATTTTTTTCAACAATTTTGTTTATTAATTAAATATTTAAATAAATTTTCATAAAAAAAATTCTCAATGGAGTAAATTGGTATTAATTTCGCCATATTTTTTTAAAAGCTATAACTTTAATCAAATTCAACCCTCCATTATTTTAGACTACATATATATAGTTAGGAGCATAATTTGATCATAGATTTTATTACAAAAAAATATATTAGTGAATCAGGGGTGTTACCCGTTTTTTTTAATTATACCAATTTTGGAAATAAAAAGAGTATTTTATATATTTTTTTTTTCGAGAATTGGTATATCAATAAAAATTTATAATGGTACCTGTTATTAAGTCTACTTGCTGCATATGAGTAACGATAAGTTGATACTTAGTTATTTGAAAATTGGTTAATTATTGAGTTTTTATTTTCAATAGTGACGTCCAATAAAATTGATTGTACGTTAAACTTATTTATTTGAATGGGACAGAAAGTTTCTGGGGAATAATCTCATAAGCATTCTAGTGATATCATTGGGGTAGACCCGAAATATCAGATATATCAGTTCTTGGTGAACAGTGTGGAATTAATCAGAACTGCCAATTTTTTACTCCTAATGCAGATTATTAAATTTTTTTCAACTTAAAACTTCAAAACTCCGTGAAACCTCTGTAAAAAATTTTCAAACGAAAAATCCAATATACCGACACAAAAGAATCGAAACATGTACACTTACAGGTTCAAAAAGACTAAACAAATAGAAAAACTGTAATAATCTATTATTTACATTAGTACTTAATTTTAAAATATAAAAAAAACATATAAAAAAACATAAAGAAAGAAAAATAAAAAAAATCAAAATTTTCTATTTTTCACCAGGACTTAAACATTTTTTAGTAAGAATAAATCAAATCAAATCAAAACTGAGAATACACCTATAATTTTCAATAGTCTGTCAATAAAACGTATTTCACGTCATAAATCCAAACTCAGATCATCAACGGTCTATGTTCATTCGACATTGATATATATAGTAAAAAATCTTCCAAATTTCACCAGAATCTCTATATAACAGTTTTTATTACTCAAATTCTCACCTGAGAACGAAAAAACAGCCCCCAAAAAATTATTAATGCGACCAATAAAAATCTAACAGCTAAAATTTAATAATATGCAGGCTTGAAGCAGGTCTCTGTGAAATATTTAGTACATGAAGTAAAAAGCCTAGTTTATAAGATTAAACTTTGGAGTATAAGATAAAATATCGAATGTGATCTGTTAAAATTTCAGGATAAACATATGAGGCCATGAGAAAAATAACTAGGGATCTAAAAGGAATGATTTATGCTATAGAGGGAGATATAAGAGTCGGGATATCGTATAAAATCTTTAATATTGTCGAAGATGTCTAAAAAGTTATATAATTTGCCAAATTTTTAGATGAATTGAAATTTTTTTTTATAAACTGTAGATTATGATGCATAAATCACTGCTATCAACTTTCAGAGATTCAAAAACGCTTGTAAAACTGATACCATAAGTCTGATAAAAAATAATTAAACGAATTATAGCCATTATAAATGTTAGCAGAAGGTATATAATGACTCTGAATAATTTATCGATCACAAATGATTATTTTATTCCCATTTTAATTTTGCTGAAATTAAAATTCTTAATTTTATGATATATAGATGCGAAAAGTCCGAATTATTAACAAAAGTGTACAAAAATATGCGGTTTTTGCAAAAAATTATTCAAAGTTGAGTATCCTGAACTTATCTCAAGAGAAGATGAGAAAATAAAAAGAATTAAATATTAAATAACGATTAAGGTAAATTTATAGAATTCTTACATTATTTCAGCCGAAAAAAATTGAGTATAAATATTCCTAGTCTGAATTTGCACTAATTTATGAGCCAGAGCTAACCATAAAAAAGAATTACGTTCCTCCATTCCAAAACGGATAAAAATTTAATAAATTTCCAACAGTTATAGCAAGGAAAATTACAAATTTAGAGAATAAAAAATTCTAGTGAAACAAAAATAGCAACAAAAATCATCTATGTCAATATTAGAAATATATCAAAAATCAAAGCACTAGAAAGATCCCCATTGTTGAGCAAGAGAATCAGATGAAAAAATCCATGGGTTTCCTAATTAATTTTCTTCAAATATTTTTAGAACTTCTGTTAATCAATTAAGTTTTTCGTATTTTAATTTTTTTATATTGAAAGATAAAAAAATTTGAATATTTTTTCTCGTGTTGCAATTAAAGATCATCAATAATGACAAGTCAACTTAAAAATTGAAATCTTATGTTAGAAATACCCCAAATTAAGAAATAATGACAGGCCTGGTTTATATAGAATAAATAGGTGAGATAGATGCTGATATTTTTATTGTTATGAACTCTATTTATTTATGGGTCTTCTGTTAGGAGGAAAAATTCCGCAAGTAAATAGAAAAATCGATCCATAAAAAAAAATCAATAATAATCAAAAAAAAATTATTTTTTTCAATACACAAGAGCTCAAAAAAATTTAATTAAATTTAATATTCCAAATTCGATAATACAGCCACAGCTAAATCAAATCACTCGGCATATAAAATCAGGCAAAGAAAAATTGGTTGGGGATATGATATTACACCAAAAAATAGCAGCAAAATTTCTTTTTGTGTAAAATAATTAATTGACCCAGAAAAATATTTAAATTTTTTTAAAAAAAAAAAATTTTATTAATGCCAGCTAAAATAAAAAAAATTAAATAAAAAAAATCAGTAAATATCAGTGAAATAAGCGAAATGAAGTTTAATATAAGAATAATTAAATTAATAAACGAAGGACTGAAACTTATTATCAGATATATAATTCCTGAAATTATTGCAATCCAAGAAAAAAAAATTCATATTCCGAATTCCTGGATTTAAGAATATAGAATCAAATTGATATTTCGAATTTTTGTAACTGGCTCTTATTAGGAGGAAAGATTGATCAGGCTTAGAAATAAGATAATTTAAATTTTAACATACTTTGCTCACTGATATTGATCCTAAAAAAATAATATAAATTAGCATCATTTTTTGTTTTTATTTTGTATAACGGGATTTTATTGTAAGGTAACAACATTAAAAACTATATTAATAAAAAAGAAAAAGGAATATAGAAAAGACAATTATTCTAACTAAAATAAGCTCCCCTTTCGGACTACCGGCTGCAAACCTACGGGATAAGGGTGAAATCTACCAACCGAAAGACCCTCCCTGACATTGCTTCAAGTAGGCTGGATGACTGAGGTTACATGCTGTCAATGATTAAGCTTTTTGTCAGCAAAAAATAGTTATTTGAAGCTACTGAGCTCTTATTCAGAGCCTACTTCTAACAGGATTAATAAAATTAGGCCCATACACAAAAGTTGGATTGTTCTGCATGGCTTTAATACAAATAGCTTTTAGGTGCTGATTTCCTTCTGACAGTCGAATTCTGAGCTTGTACACTAGACTATGCCTCAGCTGTGCTAAAAAATATTTCCTCCTATTTCAAGATTGCCCTCCTTGTAATCGGTTTCCCCCGAATCGCAGCGCGCTGTTTTCACTACCCCCAAACATAGATAGTACAACACTGTGAGAAATTTTCGTTTAGTGTAAATCGAAAAGTACAATATTAAGCCCCTAATCCACGGCAAGTTATTTCACTCTTAGTGGTTCAGTTAAAATTGATCAATAACAACATCCAATAAATGATATCCATCTTATAAAAACTATTACTTTCATTTAATTCTAACTTTAAGTTGTTTAAAGATGTATTCCAAGTAATAATGGTTGAAGATACATATTTAAGCTAGTATTTTTTTTGAAATTAATAGCTATATTCATTAAAGAATGTTCAGAAGATAATAGCTGCGAATATCACGCCATTTTAACGAAAAAAAAAATCTTGGCGTCGAATTTTTTTTTCTAAAAACTGGTTGCTGAATCTGTTCTAAAAATTATAAAAACTTTAATGATTATTTAACCAATAAAAAAAAATGAAATATTATTTCTACATCTCAAAAAGCTTCAAATATATATAAGGGAGAAAAAGAGGTAAATTTATAAATTATATCCATGCAGACATCTGTAAGATATAACTGAGTGTAAATGAAGATAATTTTGATCTCCATTGAACTATTTATTTCTAAATGGAATTTTTTTATAATTAATCCTGAAACAATTGAAATAATATCTAAAAGCCAATGTAATAAAAAAAAATTGGTATGAAGGATATTTTATATTTGGGAAATCTACAAAAATCTCAAGAAAGATTTAAAAAAACTTTTAAGGTAAAATGCTCAAGGTGTTTTGTATCAAATTTTATAAATTCTCTAGAAATTTTAAAAAAAATTATTGAATATTTTGAAAGCTTTTATTATTCTCCGAATAAAAAAGCTGAGTATCATATGAGCGGGAAGATATTTAAAATTGACTGTTATCTTATTTCTGAAGCTATTTTGAACGAGGCTGAAATATATTTTATTAAAAATGCTTTGAGCATAATGGAGTTTGAAAATTTTGGATCTATTAAGAATTTTTTTGAAAATTTTACTATAATACTTTCCAAATAAACTATAAAAACTTGGAAGGATGATAATTTTTTAATTATGGATTTCTAAAAAAAAAAAAAGGTTATCACACGTACCACTTTTTAATCTAAACAGGTAACATTATGAAAATTAACGTAACCCTGCTATATAAGAGAAAATTCTCAAGAAGTAACAGAAGGATAAAAGGATATTATCTTAAATTTCAAGAAGTGCAGCTATTATAAATTTAATACGATTATTTAATATATCCTAATTAATATAACATTCGAAGTTCATTTTATTAATAGCCGAAAATAAAATAAATAGAATACCTACAATTATTAAATTGAAATATATATTCTAAATTATATTTGAATAAATTTAATATTTTTTTGACTTAAATCGTAAATACACAAAATAAAGATACTTTTATCCGATAAGATTGACTTAAAATCCAAAAAAAGTTAATTGTTGAAAATTTTCTATAAAGTTTATAAACAGTAATTTTATGCAAAAATCTAATTCAAAAACAAAAATGTGTTTTTATTCAGGTCTTTGAGGTGATGATTTGCTATTTATTTAAATTTGATATCCAAAAATAAATTTTGTCAATTTATTCTGAAATATTTCATCTAAAAATATAAAAATAATAAATCAGTTAAACACGAGTATTTTGATTAAGCTATACTTTTATAATATTAATAAACCCAGAAAATTGTCGTATAACATGTTGTAAAAGGTTCAGATTTGACTTAATTTGTTCTTATTATAAATAATATTTGTTTTAATTCGGCTTCGATTTTGATTCTTTCAAGCTGTTTTTTTTTTCTTTAGGACTAAAGAATTTATAATGAGGAAATTAATATGGTTTTATAATGGAATTTGAAAATCGTTCTGATCCTCTTTTTTCTTAACTACAATAATTTCCATCACAATTTCTGTGAAACAGGGTATATTTTAATATCAAGTTAGACGTTGATATTTATTCTTAAACGATAAGAAGATTTCTATCTAATTTTTTATAATAAATTTATGATGTGTAATATAATTTGGTAAGTTTTTGGCTAAATTGGGATATATTTAATGAAAATGGGTTAATTCGATTAAATTAGGGAGTTTTTTAATTTTAAATAATATTTCCTGAGATGCATCCAGAATTAAAATAAGGTCAAAGATAAGCCAGAAAAATGGTAATATGTGGTGTTTGAAACACAAATAAACCGGAAAACATGAAAATATTAGTTAAATTTTCAAACTTTTTTGTTAATTTTGCGCAAGAAAAACTCTAAAAACGAAATATAACATCTATGAAGAATGTCAGAAATGATAAATAGCTATAAATGATACAATTGAAATATTTTCTTCTAAAGATACCGATAAAAATAGGGAAAGGTTAATGTTTTCATCCAATTAATGTCTCTAGAAGCTATTTGGAAAATTTCTTGAAAGTCTAAAAAATATTCGAGTCAGCTTTATGGCAGGGCATCTAGACAAATTTTTGAGTTGTAAACAGAAAAAATATTTGGCAGAATTCATTTTACTAGAATTACTATGCTTTAAAGTTAAGTAAACCAGCAGTCCCACTGGACCAATTCCTAGTTATTATGAAACCTTTAAATATGTAGATGAGATCGGAATGGAGATTTTTCTCATTTTAACCTTTTATTTTATTTTTAAAATAGCTTTGTCTACTATATAAATATTAGAAATAAATTGATAATAAAAAAATGAAGAAAAAGGTCTTACTGATAATTTAAATACAAAATTGAAACGCCTTCGATCATAATGACCCTCTAAAAGGCGATATCGAAAGAATTTTAAAAAATACAATATCCGAAATATAAAAATGATAAATACAATCCACTATGTGTGGTTTGTAAAAATCATTAGCACCTATTCTCAAACCATTAAAAATCCAACATTTCATACTCTGATAATATTACCAGGAGCATTCGAGATAGCCCGTGTATGAAAAAAAATATTTTTTGAATAAAAACAGTGGCGAGCTATCCAATTATGATAATGTAAATAGCCTCAGTATTTTCAAGTGTAAATATATATTTAATACAGATCGATTTATTTTTTTGATTGTTATGAAGACGGAAAGATGAAAGTTATAACTAAATATATTATTAATAAACATAATTAAAAAATTTCTGGTTCTGGCTGAATACAGAGACAGTTCTAGAAATTAATGGAATCTGAAAAAAGTAAAAAATTGATAATAGTTGTACCAGAATTTAGAAATGTCTACTTATTCCATAAATATGGTTAAATAGCGAGCTGTACGAACAATAAAAAATTAGTATTGATGCCTAAAAAAAGACCTTATGAAAGTTCCAAATAACTATTAAATTATTTAATTAATTATGTCCCTTCAAAGCTACTAACTATAAAAATATCTACAAAGTTAACTTTGATTGATAAAAAAGATTAAATTTTGTTGAAAAAAACAAGGGAATTCACGATTTTTTTAGTAGAGTTTACTTTTCAAGCAAAATACCTCGTCGAAAAACTCTGAAAAAAAATCAAAAACTGTATATCTGCTATAACTACTATAGCTGAGCTTATTACATTATCTTAAGGTGGATAAGCTTTATGTGTTAAGTACTGTTGGAATAGGTGAGAAAAAGTACTTTTTTACATGGGTTTTGTACAAGTCACCTTAAATAGAGGTAAAGATTTGAGATTTTTTATAGAATTTTGATGATATTCTGTGTGTCCCACATAACCCATCTCTTTCTGTTTAAAATAAAATATATTTTTAGGTGTATCAAAAGCATATCTGTCTCTGATCTATAATATAGAATCCAGGACAGCTTTTCGCTATGATTCCATACCATTGACGCGACAAAATACCGAAATAAAATATCTATTAAGCAAAATTAATTGGTTTTCAAACACATGGGAAATGAAATTTAAATTACCCTAGCGTTGTTTAATTGATTTTTCTGGTCCCAAATCTTCATAGTTGGCCTTTAAAGATCAAAAAATTGAAATTTTTTATCTATTGACAGATTTGAGCTATTTTATGAATTATAAATAATTCTTTTATGGGAAAATCAAAAACAATAGAATAAACACCAGAACTTACTTTTATTATAAATTTAAATTTATTATTTATCTAAAAGTGTAAAAAAATAACTTGTAAATTCTGTTTTAATGATAATTTGATGACATAGGGGATAAAATTTTGGCGATAGTGAAACCAGAGTTAAAAATATCCAAAATTAAATTGAAAAAACATCCCAACTTATTTTCAACTAGGGCAAATGTTTTTCTCAGGAGCAGGTCCAAGTTAAACATGGGATAAAATTGCATTTTAGACAATATTTTTCAAGAACAAGGATGTCATAAGTTACCTATATAAAAATCGTGCATATTTTATCCCATAAAGTCTCATATCAAGGTAATATGACCCTTGTGTTGCATAAAGTGAAATATGTATATAATATATTGGTTTTGGGAATTAAAAAATCGAAAAAACCGTCACCTCAGTCAAAAGAAAAAGATAATTAACAACACAATAATCCACGTATGTATTTTCAGACGACAAATATGAAGGAATGTGAACGGATAAATCGGTAATTTTTGTTCTTTGATACAAATCATGGAATGGAGAAAATCTGGATAATGAAAATTGGAACCTTTAAAAAAGTATGAAGACTATCAAGTATGAAATTATCTGTTGAAATTTTTTTAAAAAATCTGTCTCTATGCAGATCAGATGTATCTTAACAGCTGAGAGATATTTCTGAACTTTAAAAAATGAAATAAAATTATGAAAAACAATATCGGGCAGCCCATACCTACATCGATCTACCCTGACCATTAAAAAATGCTTTCCAATTTGAATTAATCTTGTTTATGGATGTATGTAAAACTCATATGGATGGTGAGGGGCCCAAAAAAACTCAGCCCGAATTTGAAGCCTCGGATCTTAAATTTGTGCTTGATAAGATAAACTATTTATTGGAACCCGTGTGACCAAAAAACTTCAGCTTCAGATTAAAATTAATTCATTGGTACCTTTGATCCAATAAACTCAAGTTAAGTGGCTTCTTTAGCTGCAGAAATTAGTTCGATGGCAATTCATTTTGATTTTTTCACCTTTTTGTGTTTTTCCAAATTATTTTTTATACCGTTTTATTGAATTTAAAATGATTTTACAGTTTATATAAACTACCACTGATAATTCTAATTTAGATTAGATTAGATATTTTTGTGTAAATAGAAAATCTCAATTTCATATCTTATCTCATTTAACGTTTTATTTTAGTATGAGAGAGATATTGATCTGGCAAGCTAGACATGCAATCAGAAACAATATTGAAATCGAAATGAATTTTTTTTAGAAATCCTGCAAATTTTTGTTCAATTATGTTTTTTGTGAGTTTAGATTATTTAAAAACAGTATGATTATCAATTTATCAAATTTAAAAATTTAAGAAGTTTCATAGGCTAGTTGAGATAAGTATAAAGACAAATATTACTCTTTTTATGCTTTAACTTGACGTAAATTGGATTTCATTATCGCAATTTCTCAGGATTTATCTTTGAATTTTTTTGAACGATATCCGTTTAATCATCATCAGAATAACCAAACGTTTTTCCGCTAATATATTCCTAGCATTTTCACTCGGGTTTTATTTTTATTTTTGTTTTCTTAATCTTTAAAAGTGATTTGTATTTTGTCACAAGATAAACCATCTTTTCTAAAAAATTAATAGAGTAATGACAAAAATTTCATATGTTTTATGATTTAAAGTTCACTTAATATTGATATTTTTTGAAATTCCTCATTAATTTTATGTATTTTCATTTGAATTTTCTCACAATAAATGAATTTTTCCTTTAAAAATAATTTACATTTCTAATTTTTCAAAAAATAAATTCAGAAATAGTTTTTATTTTTTCTGTTGGCTAAAATTTTATTTAGCTAAATTATTAATGTCGGATAAATCCTTTCTTAATTAGATTAAATCGGATCAATTCTATTAATATATTTACAAATAAAAATTATAAAAATGTAAAAAATCTTATTTTAGCATCTCGTGCTGAAAATTTACTTTTTTGAGGACCATTATTTTGATAAACATTTATTGGAGTGTTAAGGTTAGGGCTAAATAAAAATAGTACAAGTTAAATGTGTTTTTATTTAAGTAAATTACTGGTGTTTATAATTAAAAATGGGCTTATCGGCCTGCATAATAAATGGCTAATAGGTCAATTGACCAGTATATGAAATTTAAAGTAGAATAATAGAGTTGCGTGTGATAATTCGAGTGGATTGAAAAATTGGGTCTAGCTGTCGTTAGATCAAATGCAATAGGTGGTTTTTACGTCACCATTTTGTATTTATGCAATCAAAAGTAACAAAAACTCTTGGATTTTTTTAATTAGCGAATAAATTAGATATTGATTTTTTATTTTTTTTAAAAATGTATGATTTAAATAAACACCGATTAAAAAAAAAAAATTAATAAAAGTATATTGAAATAAACCAGTATGCTTGGAAGATTTGATAGAAAGATTATTATTAGATAGATTAGACTCTTTATTTAATACTTTCGTCAGCATTCTGTCAAATAATGAGTTATTTTGCGACCCATTATGATATTATTCAAATTCAGAATATCATCATTTTTATTTTTTATTATCAAAATTAGAATGCTTTTGTTCTTATTTTAATGTTACCAAAAAAGGAAAAGGTTTTTTTCTTAGATGATTTTATTATAAACAAAATTTACTCGTGATAATTTACATCATATCATACAAGTATAATTATTAAATTTAAATTTCTATTATGTAAAATAAGATCGGTAATGATGGTCATTTTTATTTAATTTTGCTCAGGCTGATTTATTACTTTGATTATGTAAAGAAAATAGCTTATTCTTTTAATGACAACTCAAAATAATCAGTTAAAAATCCATGTTGTTTTATTTTGTATTATTAAGAGTGAGGGGGGGGGGGGTGCAAATAAATTCAAATAAAATTATATCGAAATTATAAGATAAAGGTACTGCATACTTTTTCAGATGTATAGTACAATTCTGATATAGTCCCTACATCTTTCTTTTCTAATTGAATAATTGCCCTGATTTCATAATGAATATTAACCTAATTTTTAACAATATTTTTCTTGCTTTAATTTGTTTTTTTCAACGTAAAATTTTGCCAGCTACTACGAAGAGTCTCTGTTTTCTATAAACTGTGAAAACCCTGATGAAAAATATTATTGATTATGTTACAATAGTATTAGCCCCATTCATAAACTAACAAGTAGGCGGCCCCCTAAAACCCCTATTCTGTAAAGTTTGATGTATGTGTCGTCTAAAAATAATGTTTATTTTGCAAAATCAAATATTATTTTTCTTTTTTTATATTACAGCTCTAATAAATAGTGTTTTGAAATCAGATACTATATATATATATTTAAAACATTTTACGCCTCATTTTTTCAATAAAAGTGTTTTTAAATGTGATTAGATTCAGTATTAGATACAGAAGGATATCAAGAAACTTCAAGATTTTTTAATTTTTCATGAATTTTCTTATCTAAAGTTTTATATCAAGATATTTTTCCATTGAAACTTTTGCATATTCTTTATTTCGATTAAAATTTAAGATCGAAATAATATTGGCTAATAAAATTCGGCCATTTTATTTAATCATTAAAACATAAATTTAACGCTTACTTCTTATTTAAAGTGCCCGAATTTATATTAAAATCTCACTCAAGTGTATTGTTTGAGTCTGAATTACACACATATTTCCAAAGACATATATAAAATCTTTTATAATTTTAAACTGATATACATTCAATAATATCTTACAATTTTAAACTCCATGATTTAAAATTAATTTTATATTTTCCTTTTTCAAATATTACTAGCTATTGCATCAAACAGGGACGAAGTGGGATTCAAATATATTATTTGCCATGGCACCAAATTTGTATTAGATGTGTAGCATCGTCACCCTAATGATTGGTTAAATTTTT
>LSSL01002173.1:0-16945 GCA_001953115.1 Smittium mucronatum
AAAGGGTTCAATCTACCAACCGAAAGACCCCCCCTGGCATTGCTTCAAATAGGTGTATGACTTAGGCTACTAGCAGTCAAGAATTAATCTCTTTGTCAATGAACAATAGTTCATTGAATCTACTGAGCTCCTAGTCAGAGCCTACTTCTAACAGGATTAATAAAATTAGGCACCTAATCAAACGTGGGTTTGATCAACATGGCATTACTGAAAATAGCTGTTAGACCCTGAGATCCGCCTGACTGTCGAGCGCTGGACTTGTGCACTAGACTATGTCTCAGCTGTGCTAAACGATCGGTTCCTCCTGTTTCTAGATGGTCCTCCTATGGAATCGCTGTCCTCTGAATCGCTGTGCGCTATCTCCACTACTCCCAACCAAGAATAGTGCAACGCTGTGAGCTGTCTCCACTACTCCCAACCAAGAATAGTACAGCGCTGCGTGAAATTTTAGTCTAGTGTACTTCGAAAAGTACACTATTAAGCCCCTAAACCACGGCAAGGTATTTCACTCTTAGAGGTCCTCACCACCATTTTTACCCATTAAATGTCGGTTAGACTTTTCCATGCCTTCCAAAACATCGACAAAAGTACCCCCACATGCTTCATAATTAAGGATTCTATTGCTGGGGGTTTTTTCTGTTTTCCCTAGAAAATTTTCGCACTTCGAACTTTGAATTAGGTATTCAATCTAGGTATGAATGTGAGAAGCTTGGTTGTTCTGACTCATTGCAGGTGCAAAGTTTGGCGCTTCTGAAAGGGGTTTCTATATGTGAATCTTATATTTGTATTTTCAGACCTCTTAGTGGCCATCAAATTATCCAATTTTTCCACTCAACTAATGATCTACTAGTAATTTCAAGTATTGTAGAGCCATTCCAGGAAGCCCACGGTCTTATAAAAGTTTTCCTTTTTTTCCTGTGTAATAACCGGAGGAAAATCCTATAACAGTATCTTCATAATCTCCGCAAATTCAAGAGCTTCATCTTTCTCTGGTTTCGCGTCAGGATTTTTTATAATCCTGTTGTGTGCAAAGGGGTCTATTTTTCTAGTCATATTTTCTGGATCCAATTGAAACCTATACAAATTAGAGTCCATTTATCTTACAGATCTAGATACACTATCATTTAACGTAGTAGGGGAATAATTAACACCAGAGATCTTAGGAAAAGCGTGTATTATCTCTTTTCGTTCCTCTTCTATGAGAGGATTTCGGAAGAGGTCTTCCTTTACTATTGGAAGCGCTTCAAGCAACTCTGGGTACACATGGAGCTGGGCCATCTGCGTTTTAGTTTTTATGTGGGGGTCTTCTACTGTAGCTTCAGGTATTATGACTTTCTGTGAAAAAAGCGACTGTTGCATCTGTTGTCTCTCCATATAAAATTTATCAATCTTATCACTGACGTTTTGATGACGATCAAAATTTCTGATGGATCCATGAAAATAATATTTTAGAGCTGATTTTCTAAGTTATTAGAGTATCTTTGCAAAAATAAAGATGATAACGGTGCACTTAAACGTACCTCGCAGCTACTATAGAATTTAAAAAAAAAAAAGAACTTTTTTGTTTTTAATCTTATTGGTAGAAGTTTCGAAATTACATTTTAAAGATGATAATACTTAATATGTCTCTTCTCTGAGTAGCAATTTATCAATTTTGGAGCAAATTTGTAGGATGTAATGGAACATGGGTAAAATCTGAATTGGGTGAAAGGCCATTGGATGGATTTGGGAATGGATATAAGTGTTGGAATTAATGTCCAGATACCAAAAAAATTACTTATTTCGAAACCTAACTAGATAAATTTGGTCTATTGCGTTCATCTCTATATTAAAAATTTAGTTATGGCAGGGACCTTAAGAAATTAATAGGCTTTTATGGAATTTTTTTTCCCAAAAAAATTTCTCGACTATCAAAAATTGAGCCTCTCAAAAATATAAAAGCTTTGAGTATTTTTTTACTTCTTTTTAGCGGCTAGTTATTTAGTTTTGAAATTTGCCATTTTGAAACTTTTGTTAGTTCTTTTTTTTTTTATAACAGCCAAGGCCTCTTTGAGTTTCATATTTTTATGTTCAGTTAATATTTCGCATATATAGGTATAATCGAAGACTTTGTAAAAATTTAGAACAATAGATAATTATTGACTGGGAAGGTCAGATTTAATATTTAAAATGTGTCGAAATGGCCCACCTGAAGATAAAAAGGTTATAAAAAATTTCTTTCAAATTTTTTTGAATTTTGAATTTAAAAATTACGAAAATAGGGACCGCGAAAAATGTGCAAACCGGTTTAGGCGCAATTGAAATAAACATACCCATTTTGTTTAAAAGTGTTATGCTGATAAAAAATTCCAGTTTCCTGAATAATTAATTAAAACTCAAATAAATTACTTGTCAGTTGGGGGTTATTTATCCAAAAGATCCCAACCCAAACTTTAGAACCATGATTAATGATATTTTTAATGTGCCTAAGGTTAATAATAAATGACCATTGAAAATACCCAGCCACTTTAAAAAATCTTTAAATGAAAAAATTTTAAAAAAAAAGATAATGAGTAAAATTAACATAATGCGGAAATGGAATCTCAATTAAATTTTTTCTAAACATCATTTAATTTGTGAGGGGAAAAAAATCCTATTGTATCTCTAGACCGAAATAAATTCAGTTTTGTAGATAAATCTTAAATTTAAAAGCTCCTTGTAAATATTTTAAACTAGATTGAACAAATTGGATTTAGATTTTTGGATGAAGTATTTATATATTTTAAATCCCAAAAAATAAAATATTTCATAAACAATAAAAAAAATCCCACATATTTCCTTAAATTGAAGCCAATCCCTTATTTCATAGCTATAATGGGAAAATATTTGTCATCTCATCTACGAATATAGGAGTTTACAAACATAAATAGAGTTATGAAGATTATTTAAAAATGAGGAAATAATAATTAAAAAGAGCAAAAAATTTCGATATTTGCGTCTTCGGAACAAATAAGACTTAGAAAAATATATATCCTATTAAAAGTGAATTTATCTAATAAAAATACAACTCGCATTTAATCTCACAAAGAAATTACATAAAAAAAGCCGCTTAGAATTTGGGTTTTCTAAGTAGAGTAATAACTCTGAATTGCTGCAATCCTACTAAAATTTTAGGTATGGTGTCAAAAACTACAGTATAGTCTTTTTAATTCTCATGGAAAACTCAACTAAACCTTTGAACTTCTACAGATATGTGCTATTAGACACGTAATATTACTATATTCTATCTTTGATATTCGATGTTTATTTTGGGTGTAAAATAAATGGAACAAAAATCTAAATACATAACCCTAGTAGTCTTCTCATGAGAAAAAGACAGATGTTTTATGGAGCTTGGAGAAATATTAGATGAAGTTCAAAACTTCAAAAGAACAATTAATACTTTTCGTTTTTGACTGATTTATATCTGAACGTAACTTCAGCGATATATAGTTTAGCCCAGATTAGTATAGGTAAAATTTATCGGTTCAAATGATTATCAGAATTTTCGAGAAATTTAAATCTTAATTTTACTTCATAAAAAAAGTCCAGGAAATATTAAATACAATACAGATATCTTTTAATCAAGAGTAATTCAATAAAAATGGATTATATCTTTATCATGAAATGGGCTAAATTCCCAATCCCGAGAAGTTTTATTTATAAGTTGAGATAAACCTGATATTACACGAAGGCTATTTGGTTCTGAAGATAAATTACTTTTTTTCATTACCAAAACTGCTTTAGAAATAATTTATCTAACAATATAAACGAGTTCTGTAGACTGTAAAAACAACAAAGCTCAAGTTTTACATGTTTGATTCGATGTACTATGAGGTATAACAGCAAAAACATTAGAGAAAACCGAATATAATGGAATATGAAAAAAATGGTTTTTACATAGAGGATGATACTTGTAAGAGATTATTATAGAAATAATAAAATATCCTATATTTGAATTATCCAACAACATAACGCTTAATAATAAAGAGGATTTAAAACCCCTCCGTAAAAGTTGCTTGAAAAGTTTAATTGAACGATTGAAATCAATGAAAAAAAACTTCCCGGGTCAAAAATAAAAAGCCAATAGTAAATACAAGTAATGTTATTCTTATATAGAAATCTTCTCTAGTAAAAATAACCAAAGTATATCATTCGGTTCTAAGAAAATGGATAGAATGAAAGAAATGAATATCTAGCAATAACCAAAAGAAAAAAGTCAAAAGGTAAAGGAAAGTCGTTTAAATAGCGAGTCTTTCGAAAATATACAAACTAATGGGTTTTCAGAAATAATAATTTTTTATAACTATAAACAAATTTCTCTGCCTTATTAAAACTTAAAGCTGTTCCAAGAAAAATCAATTAGTATTAGTGAATTGAACCAACGAAAGCGGCGAAAGAGAACCACAGAAAAGATCAAGTAGAAATAAATATAGGATAAAAGACCCCATTAAAAAAGCATGAATAAAAAGGCGCAAGAAAATACGAAAAAACCAAAGAGAAAGTAAACAGTATATTTGGAAAAATAATATAATCCTACACAGTAATTACTAGCATAAAAAATCTTAAAAGTGGAACAACGGTCATAAAGATTGGAGACATAACAATACTGTTCTGATTTATAGAGTTATCCTTACACTAACGAATAAAAGAGAAGGAATAAACAGAGGAATACAAAGAAGATATAAAAAAATACTTACTGGCATATTTGCGAGTCCATTCTCGAGCGGTAGCTTCGTAACGTTCACGATCAGTCTTATATATATGAGCGATTTCAGGAACAAGAGGATCATCGGGATTTGGATCGGTTAACATTGAGCAGATAGACAACAACACTAAAAGAAGAAAGATGAAGTAAAAAGATAAAAAAAAAAGAGAAATAAAGTTACCTTTAGATATTGTTAAGGCAGGGGACCATTGATCCTTTAAAATATCAAGACAAATACTTCCGTTGCTGTTGATATTTGGGTGATAAATTCGGGTGGTAAAGCTGACCTGAAACAAAGACAAAAATGAGAAACTTAATTTAACAAAGCGGGTGCTAAACTTACTTTTGGGGGCTTAAAAGGATAATCTGTGGGAAATTGTATGGTTAAAAAAAAGACACCACCTGAATATGGACTATCAGACTATAAGAAAAGGGATAATTGTAAAAGGATCAAGGGGGGTCGCAGTTTCAAAAAAGAGAATATATTTAGTAAATCCATACCGGACCCATGATGGTAGCTTGCCAGTGAAATACTAATAGTGCGAGAAGATTAGTTCTGTGATCAAATCAAGTAAATATATGTGGATAAGGTTACCATCATCGCCAACTGGACCGGCGGAACATGTGGAAGGAGGATCTCTTTCGAGATCTTTTAATTCCTAAACATGAAAAATAAACGTTAAGTGAAGAAAGAGAAGACAAAGATATATTTATCCACAAGATGAGCAAAGGGGCGAATAAGTGACGAAGAAAGACGGAAAACTGAGCGACAAGATATTGAATACGAAAATTGAATAGTTACTTTGTTTATTCTTCGTAAAGCCATCTAGATTATGAGTAGTATTCGAGTAAATTTGAGAATAGAATGTAGGTCTGGATAAGTCGAAAGCGAAGAAAATATTTTAATAAAGAGACTAACAGCTAACTCATATGATTACCCCCAAAAATATTTTTAATCATCTGGCCAAACAAGTGTGGCCAATAAAATAAAATTCTGAAATTCTTCCAAATTCCTTGACCTTCCATCTCCCAATCTCCTTTCATAATCATGACAAGTACTAAATCTGACCAACCGTTTTTATTAATCAAGCCCAACACTCGCACCAACCAATCCTCGTAACTTATACCCCAACTTAGAAATTAATCGCAGTGTTAGTCCTACCAACCCACGCTGTATTTAATGGTGGGCAGCCAAACGTGCCTTGCCTATGTATTTCTGCCCACTCTTTGCTATTTGGGCTGGATATTAGTGGCTCAGCGTTGAATATCTATCCAATGAAATTTTATTTTGTTCGCTTCAGTATTAGGCTCAATCTAACCACAATAGCAGCTCCACCAAACCAGGAAATCGTATCTACAATTGGCCATTACCCAATAACATCTATTTCATTTGGTGAATCAAGAACGTCATCTTAGCTCTCTCATAAACCAAGCATTTGACATATTCTTGTTTGCCTCACCGCAAGCATTCGCAAATCATCAAGCAAGTCCAATGAGACCAATGGCCAAAACTATTTGTCCACTGGGGCTTCAACCATATTCCCATCACACGCATGGGCTAGAAACAAATAAACCTGTAAAAACAACAGCTCTCCCCAGCCATTTTCAAATTTGAAAATGCTAGCTAATCCTATACTTGGGTATGCAATGATAAACCAAATGGCTGGCAGGTCAGTTAGCAATGGTGTCAGAGCTAAAGATTTATAGGCCATTCCATCTACTATTTTCACCTGTTAAATTTCTGGATTAAAAAAGCGACGTCACGATAAAACCAAGCAGTGCACTAAAAAGTGCGCTTTTCACAATTACTTTCAAACTTGAATTTTTACAAAGTGACCAATAAGCAAATTGGAAATTAAGTCTATGGTTACTTCGCCGATGGAAGTAGGCTAATAGTTCGGCTGCCTCATAATTTTCAATTTGATTTAGATTTGTAAAGAGTCTATTTTAGTGATAAAATAACAGAATTATAGCTAATGTAACAACTATTCGCCTATTCTTTCCTGAATTTCACTCTACTGTCGCTACTAGAAAAAAATTCCCTATTATTTATGGCCAACGTTTATGCAGCTTAGTTTAGCACCTGAAGAAAACATCAATATATTGGCTTCCCATCATTAGTTAGCAAATAGATTTTTTCGAATTTTAGCTAATCAGGGCACATATCACATATGGTGGATTTTTTTATTTTTTTTTCGGGAAATTTATTTACAAGTTAATAAATCACATAGTGGTCGAGAAAAAAAAGGAGAAAGATTGAAAGTACCATTTATTGGTGAATAAAAACGCTTGTTTTTCTAAATTATACCAATTATTATTTATTTCTTGGAATTACAAATTAGCTTTTTTCTTTCAGGGAATTAAAGTGCTCCGATGTAATAATTTTTTTTAGAAAGTCATCTACAAATATATTTATATAACCAATGAAATTTAACAATAATAAAAGCGAATGCAACTCAGAATAAACATTGGTTATAAATATTGGCTGATTTGGTTAGACAACCAAAGAACAAAGTGTCCAAATGGCAGATTCTTAATTAAGAGGGCATTTTATGGTGTACCTTGCTTCAGCCAAAATTCCCAAAAATTATCTTTTATCCAATAAAAGTGATAATAATTGATGAAAAAAATAAGCTGCACTAAACGCCATTCAAACTCCTAATTAGGATATTAGAAAAATGAAAATGCCTTTTTATTTTGTTCAATAGAAACGACTAAATTTAGTTTAGTAAATTCATTATAGAAGTTTAATCAATGATTAACCCCTTGACCCGATGCCATCGAGGTATGGAGCTGCTAGAGCGGCAGAGGGGAGTTGGGTGAAATTTTTTTGAAAAATTTTCACTTGTTTTAATTTTTATAATTATGTTTTTATAACTTTTTATTAAATTTAACATAAATCTCCCGTAAAAAAATTATAATAATTTAAATAACCAATAATTAACCAGTAAAAGTGATACTAAACAAAATGTCCTCTTCACTAAGAATCACCCAAACAGTAATTGAAATCACCAGAGAGGCAATTGGTGGAGGATGAATATTCACGTCAACCATTCTATCGCTTGCTCATAATACAAGAAAAAGCTGGGTAAGGAAATAAAAATCTGGCAATTTCATAAAAAATCTTTTAGTTATTTGGAGAATCTGACTATTATTTTGATAAACTGACAAATTGGGAGCCCCCTTTTAATTATCAAATTATTTTAGCGATAATCTGCCAATAAAAGTGAACTTATTTTTTTTATATTATTTGTTAGTTTTTTTTGTCTTTTTTATGTTAGTAATATACCTCAGAAATATCGTGTATTAGATCTAAAAATTTTACTGAGGTCAAAAAACTATTAATCTTCCAGATACTCAACAATATTTTTATAGACTCAAAATATTAAGGTTAATAATTTGCTATTTATATTAAATTAATGTAAGACTCTGCATAGTTTAAACCATAACAAATAAATGAAATAAATTTAATTATCAGGCTTCATTATTAATAGAGCTGGCGTGTATTAATTAAGGACATTAGATATTCTTTTTAACCCCCCCCCCCCAATTAATCTCATTTCAAGTTAATAACATGCTATATATGATATTTTTGAGTAACTAAACCCCTGTTATAAGTCGTCACTTCAATGATCGTTACATGTATAAGAATCAAAAATATACATTCTGGAGCTTAGTTCAATAATTCAAATTCTCATTCGTCATTAAACCTAAAACGAATCGACTCTAAAATATATGTGATCACAGATGTTTCATAATTTATATTATGAATTCAAGCTACTTTAAATAAAAAAAAACTTATGATTGCATTAATGTTACTTCTAAAATCTTGAAATAAAAAATAATAAACCAAGACTTTTCGGAAATTTTATTTCTGATAAGGATGAAATAACTCTGAAAATTTTAATAAAAAATTAATATTTACCGAATATATGATAACGAATAGAATTGCGGTTTTTTTTCTTAAACTCTTAAATATTTTTGCAGCTATAAAGATTTATTTACTGTTTATAGAAACTAACCAGGAGTTAAATTAAATCCTATATCAGTAAATTGATATTATTTCTCACCTTTTTTTGATTCGGAACAATCTTTATCGATACATTTTTTGAGGCTATCTGACCTAATTAAACAGAATACTATAAAAAATAAAACGAGTAACTAAATAGGACTAAAACAAGGAAATTTTTTTGTAATATAATAAATGTGTAATGCATTGATAACATGAATTCACATATTCTAATAGAAAAAAGGGATATATATTTACCTGAAGCTCGTGAGAATGACATTTAAATGGTTGAAATGAAGGAGAAATGAATGAACAACATGATGTAAGAATTAATATTTTCACTCTGAATAACATTGAATATCCACTGGAAAATTTTTTTCCTGAAGTCTTTTTTTTGCTTTAGTTTTAGTGAAAATTGCCGTTTTTTTTAATACGTATAATATCTGATATATCATTGGCAGATTATCGCTAAAATAGTCAGATAATTAAAAGGAGGTTCCCAAATTGTCAGTTTATCAAAATAATTGTCAGATTCTACAAATAACTATTCGATTTATGAAATTTTCAGTAAATTACTATTTAACCAAAAAGCTGATGGTTTTTGAACACTTATCCAATAAAATTAATTAATGAAAAAAGAAGTTTCTCTAGGACAAATGCAGATTTTGCAACTTTTTCCTTACATTAAATCCGTTTATAAAAAAATATATGCGATTTTGATCAATTAAATTTCTTTTAAATTGATCGTTATAATTGGTTTGAAATAAAACGGCCAAATCATAATGTTACAATCAAATAATCCCCAACATATTTATTGTCCTGAAAGGGTTGGCATTAGACTTACAAGGTCCTACCAGTATCAAAGCTTTTATCAATTGGGAAAATCCTATTCACCAATTTAGTCTGCATATGGGAGATTCTCTTTGAAAGTGGTTATTTTCTTATTAAATTTCTAATACTTCTCTAATTTGGAAAAATATAATTTTTTATGCTTAAAGCTATTGGGTAGTTTTATTGGAGTTACAAAAAGAACCCCTTATTGGAAAATTATTGAATTTTTATTAGAGAATGATTTTGTTCAATTTATATTGGGTTGGAGGTGATTAAATTTTGTTGTAGATAAAAGTTTACAAACTTTAAAATAAATTGGTCGTAAAAAAAAAGCTAAAGATTTACATAGTAAAAAAAAGTCGAATATTGAAAATAATCTCCCATATACATCATAATGTGGGTATTGTCCTTAGTAAATAGTATTTACGATTTTCATTGGATGTGTGGATGATCCTTATTGAGAGTCAGACACTCCATTAATATTTCAGGGCCAATGATACAAGAAACAGCTTAATCTTTCATTCTGTGATAAAATCGTATTAATAA
Source organism: Smittium mucronatum (assembly GCA_001953115.1). NCBI lineage: Eukaryota > Fungi > Kickxellomycota > Harpellomycetes > Harpellales > Legeriomycetaceae > Smittium > Smittium mucronatum. The sequence continues at coordinate 10,113 of LSSL01002173.1, forward strand.
TACTTGCTCATTACTGAATAAACCGATGAGATAGACCAGTAATAATGGCCAATATACTATATAAGATTAAAGCAAGAACTAGATCCCGGAAAGGTATAATGTGCCACATTATAAAATTTATGCTGAAAACTGAATTTTATCGTAGGTATTTTGGGAAAAAGGTGTTTTATGTTTTATTTGTTGTTGAAATCAAGATAAGCTTACTAACTCCTGTTTTTTACCAAACTTGATTATTTTATGTATTCAATTTATGAAAATATTGTATAAAAACATACCTACTTTATAAATCCTATCTATAATCCATTAAAAAATATACTAAATTGAAAGTAATTAATAAAAATAATTATGTAGGATATCCGTAAAAACTTTTATTCCAGTAGTCTTAATTCCAATTACGATTTTTCTTTTGGGGGGGAGGGATTCCTGGGACCCAAAAATCTCATAATTAAAGAAAGCCAACTTATTCTTGTTAACCAATCTGAGCCAATAAAAAATTATCAAAATTGCTTTTTTATTTATTATTTTACTGGGAGTCTGTTTTAAAATTAAAATAGTAGCATTTATATTGTTTATTTTATCATCGTACAAGTTTAAAAATACCAAAAAAATCAATTTAATACCCCGCCCTGTCCCTAAAATGAATTATTTCTACTTTCCATGTCATAGATTTTCTGTTATATGAACATATAAAATAAGCCATTTGTTGACAAAAATTAATAATAAAGCCTTTTTATGACCGTTAAATAGATATATACATATATGACCGGAGTGAAATAGTTAAAAATACCTGAATACTATCAAACTTTAAACTCCTGAAAATTTTGAGGAATTGGTGATTCAGATTGTTTTTTTCCTAAAAAAATTTTATGTTACAGACAATTGATGCATACATTAAGTATCGCTTTTTATATTTGAATTTTCAAACTATCTTCGAAATTAGCGAATATTGAGTTTTTTTTCTTATTTATTTCATTCGATTTTTTTAAAAAATATCTTAAATTTATCAGATTTCATTTTAATAAATCATATAAATACAAAATATCAAAAAAATGGTTTAAATAAAGCCGTAATTTTTAATTTTTACGCATTTCTAATATATTTTATATCCTATTGAAAAAATAAATCTAAATTTCTTTGAGAATTTATTGAACTTTTCCAATTTATAAATAAAAATCTTTGATTAAACTTTTTGAGTTTTCCAAGAGATATTAGTGTGATTAACTTAACTTATTAAACTTTTTATACATTAATCGATTCGTTAAATAAGGTATTTCAGCAAAAATATTGTTTTATTATTTATAATAAGTGCATATATTGCGCTATTAAAAAGTAATTAGTTCAAATCCCAAAAATCAAATCAGTGCAAAGTATAAAGCTGTGTAAATAAAAAATTTTAAGCTGGAATAGGTTTTTTTTGATTTTTTCGGAATCGCATGTTTGGTATTTTAGTTTAACAAAATAAATAGGTCATTATTTATTGATTAAATGAATCGATGCAGTTATTTATATCGTTTAATTCCAAATTAATGTTATTAAATCATAAAAATAATAATGAATTTTCCAATAATAACTTTATGTTCTACAATATGCCATATAGAATTAAAATTTACAATTTATCTGAGATAAAATTGTTTTTTTTTAGCCTAAAAAACATATCTGCTCAGATTCGATTTCTACTTTTTGCAATTTTTTGCAATTTTTTTAGTTAAATTTTCTTCATGCAAATTTATTTTAGTTATTTTTTTATCCTAAATTCTAATTAATTTTTTCAGTTAATAAATTAAAAGATGAAAATAAAAATGACTCTAGTTTAAAAAAATATTGGGGGTTAATCTTCAGTTATGGAAAAATTTATAGATTCGAGTGTTGTATTGGTTGTGATCCTTTAATTAAAATGGTTATAAGGTTCAAAAATAAAAACAAAATACAGAACACAAGCTTTTTTTACTATTTTACCGTGTTAAAGTTTTTGATATTTTTAAATTTATGAAAATGTAGGATATCAAACTTCTGAATGTAAACTCTCTATACTATCATTTGTTTTAAATTTGAGATTGCATAAATATTCGAATTAAATTACTAGTGTTTAATATATTTTAGAATTTATCCTTTTTTGTGTTATTTTCAAATATCATATTAAAATTTAAAATTATTTTCATTTAAAAATAATAACAATTTTTTAATATTTTATTACCCAAGATTTTAAAACTCAATGATATACATGTTTTCTGACACAAGATTTCAAGGTCATATATTTTCAGAGATTGGTATATATGATTCATCAAAATTATGATACTATTATATAATAGAAGCGCATAATATATAATATAAATCCAAAATAACACAATTATCATTTTTAATTAATCTTAAGAGCTACATTTGTTTATCCTAATAATCCCAAATTTATAATCAATAATATCTTTAAAAAAATTTTATTGATTTAAATCTGATTTGTGAATTGTAATATTAAAAAATATAACTCATCTTAATATGACTCTTTATGACGAAAATTATAAAATGTAAATACTAGAAAAACAAAATAAAACAGATTTCAAAATAATTGAAAAAATCGTGAATCTGTTTTATTTTTATCTATTTTTAGGTAAATAAAAGCATATTCAAACACGTGGTGATTAAAAGTAAAAATATTAATAATAAATTAATTTTTCCTTTGTGAGATACTTTTCGATTGGACATTTCACTTTTTATTAAAACGATGAAAATAATTCTGAAGTATGCGAGTAAATATAAACCGAACATTTTGAAATTAAATTCCTTAAAAAAGACAAAAACCTGAGATTCTGGCATTTTTCACAAAAAGAAAAATTTGAAACAGAAACCTCAATCTTTCAAACAGAAATTGCCGATCTTTGAGCGTCTAGACAACTGAAAAAACAACTATTTGAGAATTTTTTTGTTTCTGATAGGTAAGATTTCAACAAAAATAGAGGGAAGGGTGGGGGGGGGTTGAAGACTTAAATTGTTAGCAAATTAATCACAAAATATTCAATCAGAACATATATTTATATTAAATTAAAAATGTAGATCCTAAAAGGTTAGCATTCATATTATTACTACCTACGCGAATCAGTTCCAAAGCAAAAAATTCCGTTTAAGAACAAAGTAGCAACGGGAAATTTATAATAGAACAAAAATTATATTTTAAACTTTCTTGGAACAGAAAAAAAATTGAAGTATAATAAATAAAATTTCCAAATCATAAAAATAATAGAAAATTATTATATCTATGCTATTTTAATCAGCTCGTATTAATAAGGCTACAAGTGTTTATTCCTAATAAATAAAAAAAGTTAAAAATAATATTAGAAAAATCCTGTGAATGAAATTTTTTGTCATTATTTTAAAAAAATCTTATAAATTTAATTCTTTTGAAAAAAAAATACTATACAGAATATTTATATAGTAAAATTATTGACTTAAAATAAGTCAGATTAGTTGAAAAAAGGTGATTTATCCTCCATCAGCTAAACTTTCTCTTTTTTTTGAAAATAATTTCATTTCTGCCATCGCGCATTACTCTTTGAAATTATAAAAATGCAAATAAAAAGTAAATTTTGCATAATTTTAACCTATAGCATCGTTTTTATTTAAATTTTATTAAATAAATGTTATAACGCTACTATATTAAAAAAAATTATCGAATAAAGTCAAATATGTTACGCCAATCGGAAGCCAGGACTCAAACCAATTGATTTTCATATCAAATTTCAAGATTTTTAACTATTTAATTATATCCCTTAAAGCATTATAGGATAAAAAGAACATGGTCTAAGAATAATTATTTTATATACTGGCATAAATGGCATACTTCATTTCAGACAATAGTCAATTGTGTCTAATTATATTTTTGGTAGTTTTCATAAATTTTAGTACAAATAGTTTCATTTATGACTTTCTTGGAGGGAGGCCTCCATTCTAACATCACTCGCTTTTATAATATATTAATATTTGGCGGAGAGCCTTTAATTTTTATACTCTATCTTCTTTCACTATATCTTCTTTTCTTTAAAAAATTCTGATACACCTATTCAAGTTACTGCAGGCCAAATTTTCAAAGCCAAAGAACTATTATATATCAAAGAAATTGAAATTGCTACCTTTCTCCAGCAACTCATCGATGGTATATCTAGTTTTAATGTACCGCTGAAGAGCATAATAAGATATAATCCAAGTTTAACAAATCACGCTATGCTTACACTATTGTCAATCAAAGCTTCTAAAGACCAAAAAAGACTCCCAATATTCAAATTAAATCTGCATCGAAAAATAATTTTCCCTTAAACGCCTGAAAGGCGAGACCGCAAACAAGTGTGAACAGCTTACCGATAAAAAAGAAGAGCTCCAGCAAAATCTGATGAAAGTCCAGGACCAAAAAAGTTAAAAATCTAGTAATTCTATTGCCACACCACTCAATAAAATTCCAAAAATATCTGAATTCAAAGGAAAATCAATTCCATTCAGCCTCTTGGTGAATGTAGTAGACGAGCTGTTTATAAACTACCCTCTTCTTAGCGACTTTCAAAAGCACATACTATTGTTGACTTATTAAAGGGGGAGTCCAGAGTTTGGTAGGGCGCTGAATCTGACGGAAACATCGACTGCTGGGAAAAATTGAGACATTAATTTGGTAAATAGTTTGGAGGGTCGATTTCTAAAGTATGGCTCTTGATAATATTTACACTTTGCGACTCTCTGAAAACCTGATTTTAATTCTTCCATACAGAAAATCCGATCACCAATTGTTACTCATATCAGTAGCCAGAAATCGGACGTACTGATTAGGCCAATGGACAGCCTAGAACAGCATTCATACAATGGCTCCACCAGAAGCTCTATTTTCTAAGCGGGTTACTTGATAAAGAAGCATATTTATTCATTTGTCTGAAACGGCTAAGTCATTTCAGTTTTATCCAATAACTCAAGCATGAAAATATTTACAATAATTTATTTAGTATAATTTGCTAGTTTTCTTAGATATCTCTCTCTCTCATCTTTACTGAGCTTAGTTTTAGACTATATATCTCTTAATAAATATATTCACGATCTTACTTACTTAAGATTGGTGAATACCCTGTTAGGCCTTATTATATTTATTTTATTTTAATATGTCTGACTTAATTGCTAAAGTTTTAGTTGACAAAACATTCGATGCTGAACTCAGTTACTACAGCATTAAAGCTGAAAAATACCAACTGCATCGACAACTTGTGACTGCCGAGAGCCATTACAACCAGTTATTTTCCGAGCATGATCTCTTAATAAGAAAGTTAAGAAACAGAACATGGATATCGCAGCGCCCAAGATACAACCCGACACCGAGGCCAAGGACCGATCTAACCTCTACATGCATACCAAGAGTAGAAGTTGAAAATAGTCTCAATCCAAAAGGATCTTGCATTCCGGGAAGTCGAAATTTATTGATGACAGGCCGAAGAAGCAACAAAGCCCCGAGCTTCTTCGAATACACACAGTGGCCTCACCACCTCCACTCCAAAGATTCCTGAATTCAATGGATCGACTGTTTTATTTCAGCGTTGGACTAGCTGGTTAGAAGGCCTGTAGGTTAAATAACTTCATTTGACTGACTTAAACCAACGCATGATGGTTTTCGACTCGCTCAAGAGGGAAGCGCGCAGTTGGTACGAAGCACATAGTGATTCCAGCACTTTCACGTGGCCTGCGCTTAAAGACGCTTTACTCCGTCAATATGGAGGAACCAATTCCATTTCAAATGTTTTAACTACTGTTTCCTCGATAAAACTGACTGCAAGCTGAGAATTAAGCATCAATATTCAACGAATTTGACCAGCCATCAAGTTGATAGCCAAGGGTGACAACATCCTAGTTTTTGTAATGATTAGTAAGAAAATCGACTCCGATATTCGTCGATACCTCCCAGAGATCCGATACAAATTCTTTTCTTCCCTCGAGCAACGACTCCGCCTTCAGCTCTAGGAAATGCAGTCAAATACATCTAACATAGCCTCATTTCAAGCCAGCAACAGCAAAAACGGCATGGATTTCGATACTTTCTCAGCTTCAATTCTACTACAAACTCGATTCTCTCCACCAGCTTCTCCTTCCTTCACTCTCCAAAGATCACCTGGTGTGTTTCGACAGCGCAAAAATTTCACTCACAGACCAGGGAATACAACGATGAATAGGACCCAGTTTGAGAAATATGTGAAGAACTCGATCTGCTTTACCTGTGTAAAAAAAAATAAAACCTTCGAACAATGTTTCTAAGTCGAAACAACAACTATCGAGATTTAAACGCCGTTGATCCTACTGAAAGCGTCAATGAACAACAATCGGGAAACAACCAAGCATAGAGACCGGGAGAAACTCCATGCTATGAAACTATTTAAAGATTCCAAATTCATGTAATAAATCCGTGACCTTTTCTTTTCCTTTACATACCGAAATTAAGATAGTAAACAATTCTGAACCTCCTGCTGTACTATTTCCTCACGTCTACCATTATAAGACCTACCCTCCGAGAAACTGACTTCCACACCTCTGAAGACGATGAATCTACAATTGAATGAGAATATCTGCTTCAAACTATCTGCGAAAATAAAAAAAGCTTATGTTTCCATTATTCTTGACATTTGGTCACAAATCAAATCAATGACAACAGAGGGTGAAAAGCTATTGCAGCTGCCAAATAAAGCTTTTAAACCTTTGAAACTACGGATGGGCAACCATTCAGCTTCAAAAACCCTCGAAAAGCTTTCGACATCTGATTTAAGCTTTAAACATTGTGTTATCAATCTTCTTTCGATTCATGAATTCGCAGCCATACGACATTA